>JAAGEH010000043.1:21845102-22010578 GCA_011751065.1 Lasiurus cinereus | reverse complement strand
CAGGCTGAGTTGAGGGAATCCCCCCTCCGTGCACAAATTTCATCCATGGGGCCACTAGTCCTAATATATAAAAATTCAGGGTGTATAACATCCAAACAAAGTCTCAACTGACCCATCACTGATTGCCGAGGGGGCTGTGAATCAGGCCCAGAGAGAGGTCTGGAGAGAGAATTAGGGTCTGATCTGTAGACTCAATAGCAGCTGTTGATCAGCCCTTGCCTCTCTCTTTTTTTTCAGGGCCTGGCCAGCAGCTGCAACCCTCTTTCTCTCAAGCCTCTGCTGGGGCTGCTGATCAAGCCTGTTGATAGGGCCGGAGATGCTGAAGGGCATAGAAACTGACCAATCAGAACCAAATCTGGATGAAGTGTGAGGAGCAAGTGGCTGCCTAGGAGGCAGAGCTTTTGACACTGATTGGCATAAAAATCAACCAATCAGAATCTAAGCTGGATGAAATGCGAAGGCAGAACCTAAGGTAGGGGCTGAGGAGGGGTTTTAAGGGCAACAGCTATTTGGTGTAAGGTGTAAGAAAGTGGTTCAATTGTTTAATGTCCAGCTTGGCAGAATAGTGCATATGGCTGGCTATCAGTGCAAATATAGGGATTTTGTATTTTTGTCAGCCAAGAGCAACTCCTCCTAATGAAAAAGGCTACCCCGCCCCCCCATCTAAGCAACCTTATCTTATATTATCTATCTTTACTACTAAAAGGGTAATATGCTAATGAGATGGGGTTGAGCAGCCATCTTCCAGATGTCTGACTTCCTTCTGGACAAAGCCATGGTGGTAGGGGCCAAGGCAGAGGCCATTAGGAGTGACCAGGCTGGCAGGTAAGAACAGTTGGGAGTGAGATCAGGCCGGCAGGGGAGGGCCATTGGGGGCAAGATCAAGTCAGCATGGGAGAGCAGTTGGGGGCGAAATCAGGCCTGCAAAGGAGGGCAGTTGGGGGTGAGAGGAAGTTGGCAGGGGTGCACAGTTAGGGGTGACCAGGCAGACAGAGGTAGTTAGGGGCAATCAGGATAGCAGGTGAGAGCAGTTAGGGGCAAGATCATGCCCATAGGGATCAGGTCTAAACCAATGGTTGGACATCCCCCAAAGTGTCCCTTATTGGAGAGGGTGCAGGCTTGGTTGAGGGATCCACCTCCCATGCACAAATTTTGTGCAAGGGGCCACAAGTTTTGTAATGAGATTTTCTAAAGAGAGAACAGGGAGATAATTCAGGCTTCCCTCCATAAAACTCGATTCAAATGTAATTTTTATTATAATGGCTTTATAACCTTTTGATGAAATTCTGTCTGTGCTTTTATCTGTAGTTACTTATGTAAATAGAGCTTCCTACCCAGGACAAAGCTTCATGAAAACCCTAGCCTTTCCTCTCGTCTCAATATCTTGTCATGATATTCATTCAGCAAAGCCAGGACTCCCCTGTTCTCTTCTCCTTCCTGTGCTTTTAGAGCACCTGGAGGTAGGTGCAGAGGGTAGGGAGTGGGGAAGTGGAAAATTGGCCATAAACCTGGGTTTTAATGGCTTCCAAATAGGGAATAGAGCAAAGTCTAGTATGAGCTTTTTCTTTGATATAGGGTTATAATGGAGGTAATGCTGACAGCCCACTAGCCTCACCAAAGCAATTGGATATTCATGGAGAGAGAGAAGGTAATTGCAACCTGAGGTACTATCTATGTCTCTAGCAAAGGGGTTGGATAACATTTTTTTCTGTAAAGGGCCAGATGGTAAATATAATTGTCTTTGTGGGCTATATGGTTTCTGTTGAAACTATACAGTTCTGACAGCAAGAAACCAGCCACTGACAATATATAAATTAATGAATGGGACTGTGTCCCAGTACAACTTTATTCACAAAAATATATAACCAATGGATTTTTTCCATGGACCATAATTTGTTGACTCCTGCTTTAGTTTATCATTGGAGTTTGAAGACTTGGGAGGGGCACTACCATGAAAAAAAGCCCTCCAGTGGGCTTAGGAGCTAAGAAAAGGAACATCTAGTTCTCTTTATCTAATATGATTCTGGTTTAAAGGAGTTGACAAGCTCATTGGGAGAATTCAGCAGATCAGTTGTACCTTTGATCGCCAGATGCAAATTTAGAGAAGCATGAAGTCATATATTTTAAATGAACATCATAGCCAACGAATGCAATAGAGAAAGACAAGCAATGCTTTCATAATGGATGGTCATGGAGAAGTTTAGACTTAATAATCTCTTAAGTCACAAATATAATTATGTAAATGTAGAAAGTGAAAAATATTTCAAGTGTAAAAAAAGCGTGAGCAAAGGTGTGAAGGTTGAATATAGATTACCAAATACCATTACTCCAAGGGAAGATAAAATAGTGGCTATCTGATGTAGCCAGTGTTTATGAGTAAATAGCCTTCTAAACTACATCTATATGTGAAATAGTGTTGGTTAAACTTTTATCTTCAGGCCAAGTGGAAATACAAAGAGATAATTCCCTTTCCCTGATAATCTATTCCATAGACACTGTAATTTACAGAGACAAAATAAATAAGTACAAAGCCAAGCTTTCACATAATAAATCTAACTGTACTATGTTGCTATGAAAATTACCAGTGTTTTTAGTACCTGGGATTTGTAGCCTTAATCCCTAGAATATCCTGAAAAATGGAGACAATTCAGCATATCCCATGAGAGACTTGCAATGATAATAAAGTAGAAAAATTAATATGTTTTGCCTCCTGAATGCCTAGCTAGATTACAAAATAAAACCTAGAGCTACATTAGCTCTGTTATCTGCATTTTCAAGCTGCTCACAAATGGTGCGCTGAATGACAGATATTTGCACATTAGTACAATTGTATTGAAATAAGAACAATAGTTAGCTACTTGAATAAGTAGCAAGTATGTTCTCTCAATACATTATTTTCCAATAGAAAATAAAATAAATAACAGACTTTTTTTTCTGAAAAGGAATAGCAGAAAAAGTAGAATATGAGCTTTGTTCTACAAACACTCCAATTCTATGACATCATCCACAAATTCACTAGCAAGTCTTATTTTGCACCCACTCACCTTTTAAGTCTATGAATGCTTTAGTGGGAAATGTGATCTATCTCAAAAGGAAAGAACTCATGTAATACTATTAGAAGTCCAACATTTCCCTCAAGGCTTACATTTTAAATATTATGAATTGCTCTCTGCCCAAATATGGGTCAAACTACAATTTATCTCTCTCCTCCACTCCTCTGCCTGCTTAATCTTAGAGAAAGAAGGATATGAAAAAAGTAAAAAGAACAGTATACATTTCTATAAAATGACTCTTCAAAATGTTCCCTTTTCAACTAAAAATGTACATTTCAGTACCTAATATTACCTCTTACTGTTCTTGATAATTACTTTTTATAGAATGAAAACTTCTTGTATATTAAACTTTCATATATGTTGCTATTGTGAATATATGTTTTCATTTCTTTTAGATCAATTAGAATTGCTAGGCCATCTGGTTAGTGTATGTTTTAGTCCAAAAGAAACAGAATGTTTGTGAGATTTCACCATCCCATAAACAACATGTAAGAATTTCTAGTGTCTCTGTATTTTTGCTAACCTTTCATATGTTGGTGTTTTAAATCATGGTTTTAATTTGTATTATTCAAGTGACTATTATCTTATTTATTTGTGTACTTTCTTTTGTAAAATATACATTCACATTTTTGATTGGTATGTTTATCACTTTTTGATTCACTGAGTTGTAAACTTTATGCTTTCTGGATACAAATAATTTTCTATCATTCAGTGTTTGTCTTTTCATTTTTTTTCACAATTACATTTAAAGATATTTTTAAATGAAGTAACTTCTCAATCATTTTTCTTGTATGGTTATTAATTTTGTTTGCTAATCAATATTTGCCCATTCCAAAGTCATAAAATTTTCCCATATGTTTTCTTCTGGGAATTTTAAATTTTACCTTTATACTATGTTTTGATGTGTTTAGAGTTATCTGTTATGTATGGTGAGAAATTGGTTTTAAAGTTGATTTTTTTCACATGGCCATCTTCTATTTCCGCACTGCTTGATAAAAAGGTTTCCGTTTCTCAATTTTTTTTAAGTTATTTTTATTTATTTATTTATTTTTTAAATTAAATATTTATTATTCAGATTATTACATTTGTTTCTCTTTTTTCCCCTCCATAGCACCCCTCCACCCAGCTCCCACCCCTCCCTCTGCCCTTAGCTCCCTCCCATTGATCTCATCCATAGGTGTATGATTTTTGTCCAGTCTCTCCCTGTACACCCCTCACACCTTTCCCCCTGAGAATTATCAGTCCATTCCCTTTCTGTGCTCCTGATTCTATTCTATTCACCAGTTTATTCTGTTGATCAAATTTTTAATTCACTAATTTTTAGATTCACTTATTGATAGATATGTATTTGTTGTTCATGATTTTTTGTCTTTTACCTTTTTCTTCTTCCTCTTCTAAAAGAGTACCTTTCAGCATTTCATATAATACTGGTTTGGAGTTGATGAACTCCTTTAGCTTTTTCTTCTCTGTGAAGCTCTTTATCTGCCCTTCAATTCTGAATGATAGCTTTGCTGGATAGATTATTCTTGGTTGTAGGTTCTTGCTATTCATCACGTTGAATATTTCTTGCCACTCCGGTCTGGCCTGCATCGTTCCTGTTGAGAAATTAGCTGACAGTCGTATGGGTGCTCCCTTGTAGGTAATAAACTGTTTTTCTCTTGCTGCTTTTAATATTCTCTCTTTGTCTTTTGCTCTTGGTATTTTAATTATGATGTGTCTTGGTGTGGTCCTCTTTGGATTCCTTTTATATGGGGTTTTGTGTGCTTCCTGGACGTGTAAGTCTATTTCTTTTACCAGATGTGGGAAGTTTTCAGTCATTATTTCTTTAAATAGGTTTTCAGTATCTTGCTCTCTCTCTTCTTCTGGCACCCCCACAATTCTGATGTTGGTACGCTTGAAGCTGTCCCAGAGGCTCCTTACATTATGTTCACATTTTTGGATTCTTTTCTCTTCTTGCTTTTCCAGTTGAATGTTTTCTGCTTCTTTATATTTCAAATTTTTGACTTGATTCTTGCCTTTCTCTAGTCTGCTGTTAGGACTCTGTATAATATTTTTTTATTTCAGTCAGTGTATGTTTAATTTCTAGTTGGTCTTTTATCATCTTTAGTTGGACCTTTTCCATCTCTAGTTGGTCCTTTTTCATCTCTTGGCTCTCTCTAAATTTATCCATCTTTTCTAGCATATTCTTGAAAAACCTTACAAGCGTGGTTTTGAACTCTATATCCAGTCGTTTTTTTTCCTCCATTTATTTTGTTTGTGATCCCTTCCCTTGTCTCGGCATTTTCACTATTTCGGGGAAACTTCTGTGTTGAATTCAGCCTTGTGAAACCAGACTTTCAAAGCCGCAGAAGCCTCTGTTGAGCTTGGGAGGGGTGGAGTCTCAGGGCTTAAGGGACCGCCTTGTCTTCCAGTCAGCCCTGCACTCCACGGCCCCTGAGTTTCACGTGACTGGGTAATGGCTGGAGCGGTCCTTGTGCGTGGGCGCACCCGCAGTGCCTCTAACCGCTGCCTTTCCGGCTCCCCTGCGCACCAGGATCACAGGAGTCTAGGTCTCCGGGGTTTCGCCCGAAACAGGGGCCCAGTGGATTCAGAAGTGGCACAGTTGGGAGGGTTTGTCTCCCGCCCACTCGCGAAAGCCAGCAGCACAATCAGCAATCTGTCCTTCACGCAGCACCGTGCGCAACCAGACCTCCGATCTTTTGTGACTCCCCTAAATTTCCGCTCTCTCAGGTGCGCATCTCCGTACCTCAGCTTTTTGCAGCTCCTCTGGGTTTCTGTGAGCCCCTCTCTTTCCTTCTAGTTGTAGAACTTCCACTCAGCCAGCTTTCCTGTGGTTCTGGATGATGTCCGTTCTGTCTTTTAGTTGTAGTTTTGAAATTGTTGTGCGAGGCAGCAGTGTAGGTGTTCACCTATGCCGCCATCTTGGATTCTCCCGTTTCTCAATTTAATATGTTGGCAATGTGCAGCAAATGATTAAGCATATCCAAGAAAGGTTTTGTCTTACCCAGCTCCTAGAAGATAATCTCTAAGCCTATGGATATCCCACTTGATAATACTGGATTGTTTACCTGGGCTATGCAAGATGGTTTGTGCCAACAATTTGATTTATGGTGGAAGCCTTGTGCTGTGCAGCAGCATCTGGACTTTTAGAGATCCTGGAGACTAAGATCAGTCATACAGGTGGTCCATCATACATTCTTCACTGACCCCTAATAACATCCTTGGACACTGAGGCTTAGTTGAGCTTCTGTGTTTGATAATACTCCATTCTAAGAGTAGTAAAGTGCTGTTTGCATGACTGACTTACGTAAAAGAGGACCATCAGAATCTTGCACCTGGAACTTTTTGGGATTGAGCCTATGTGACTTTTCCCACTGCTGATTTTAATCTGTATTTTTCATTGTAATAAATAGTGACCCCCAAATATAATTACTTTGTTTAGTCCTATATGTCCCTCTACTAAATTATGAAACGTGAGGGTATTCTTAGTGACATTTATTTCAAACTGCAGGCAACTTTTAAAAATTAATTGATCAAGTATGTGCTCAATTGGATTGTATTTTTATTGCATTTTTATTTACTTTTAGTTCACTGTGTCAACTACTGTAGCTTTATGTTATGTTTTACTGTCATTAATGGTAAGCCTTACATTTTTTTTAAATTGGTCTATTCTAAGTACTTTGCATTTCTGTATAAATTTTAGAATCAGTCATTCATTATTCTACTAAACATCTTGCTAATATTTTGAATGGGTCATGTTAAATCTAAGAACACTTAAGAAAGGATTGATATCTTAAAAATATATTATGTTCTAATTCATTAACATGGGTATCTGTCCATTTATTTACTCCTCTTTATTTCTTCTCCTCACTGTATTCTCATCTTTTGACTTTTTCAAAATTTTGTCTTTCCATTGCATCTGTTCCCCAGCACAAAAATGACCAGGAGTGCCTCAGAATTGTGGGAATATCATGGTTTTGCCAGAACAATAGTGTAGCTCAGTCCTTAGCCCGTGGGTCTGAACCACTGACCAGAGGAGGTTATCAGCCCAGAGCTGAAAGAATTTTTCATCCTCAACAGTTATGAAGATATTAGGATATAAATAACAACTTTTAAATATTAGGATGAAGATAATTATATGGAGGAAGAAGGGGAATGAAGAAGGGAAATAAATGAAAGAAGATTTCTCTGCTTTATTACTATAAACTTTTGGAGAAGAGAAACTATATATTTTATTACTTTGTGTCCAATACCGTGCCAACTTTACACACATAAATACCCCATAATGATGATTTTTGAAGTAGAACCACTAATGTATATGGCTTTCAATTGTACATTATTTGCTACAAATAAGTTTTTAGCATATTCAATATTTAAAAGAGACAATATGTTATATTTACTCTGTTTTGTGTAATATTTTAATATAAATTGTAGTAACTCAGAACGTCAAACTATATAGATATAAAATATACAGAAAACAGCTTCAAAGATTTATAGTTTTTAAAACAGTATATGTCTTTCCAGGTTCTACTTAAATGATAAAAGAGCAATATCTGACTGCCCCAAATACATCTACCTTAAAAGATAGTTTATATTAACACTTACAGAAAACTTTGCAAGGTTTATCACATATTTTATTGATTTTCTAAAAAATAATAAATACTTCTAACATCTTTATAAATTTTTGATGTTTTTAACCTTCATAAAATATCTTGTCCTTTTCTCTGCAGAAAAGTTGTTATTTACATTTCTTATTCTCAGGGTATTTTTTAAAGGATAAAGGCACATTCTGTTCACTATAAATAATCAGCCTCAGACAGATTCAGTTCCTGCTCATAAGGTATGAAACCTCATTCATTTAAGGTTGGTAATAAAGCTCAAACTACTGCATAATAAGTGCCAAATCAATATCAAATTTATAATATTTCTATATTCTTATACATAAGTGAAATGGTAAATGGGTACCTGTTTATGGAAAATGTTAGCAAACAGAAGACGATAGGAATATCATCTAGTAGGAGTTATTCTCATTCCTCCGTTGAGTGTTTGTTCTTTTGAATAACAGAGGTATGAAGGAAAGGATCATATTATGTGCTGTTATTTGTGTTATTTTTACAGATTTCTGGAAACCTAATTGTCAATAATAATATTAAATATGAAGATCTTTGGGAGTGTCCATCAGAGAAGGGACACTAAAAATCCTAGGTGAGAAAATTACTAGGCCATTTGAAGTATATCATTTTCTTCTTTGGCTACCTTATATGGATTCAATTGGAACATTCATGCTCAAGTGCATGAATTCCTAATTATTTTGGTGGCCTTAGCTACTGTTGTTATAGCCAGCAACAGAAACAAACCTAAATTCTAAATCCAATATGATTTCTTCAGAAAATGAATTGGCCACTTGATAGTAAATTGTCTTTATTTGACCCCTTCCACTCTAGAAAAAGCTAAAATTCATTTTGAAAAGAAATAGGCACACAATCCAAGTATGTGTTTGCCTTTCCTGCCCAAATAATTACAACCAGTACCGCCATCAGAGAATATTTGATGCATCAGCATGAAACTCCAAATAACAACACATCAAACCAAAGGAGCTAAACAAAATAGCTAAAACTTGGAAGGGTAGGCAGATGATCATAGGATTTACTGGTCATATAACATATCCACAGCCTAGAGTCCACCAACATTAAATTTTATCAAAATGCCTATTGAAGGCAAAGCTAAAAGCACTAGTTTGAAGTAAAAACTTGGCAATGGTCAGTTGTTATCTGTAAAGATTTAATGAACAACTTAGGTTGACAATTTTATGTAGTGCTATGTCTCCAATAGATAAACAGTGGTCCTCCTTAACGTAACCCCTTGTGATTTGTTTGGAGAATTTGTGCTTTCTGTTCCTGAAGCTCTGGGTTCTATACGTTGTAAGGTGTTATTTCCCAAAAGGAAAATATGTCTTTCAGGGAGAAAACATGAGACCTATGGAACCATCAGCTACAGCTCTGGTTTCAGCACTGCAGGATTTTGTGCCAAAGAACCAGAGGCAAGAATAGGAGTTATTCTCTCAGCAGAGATGTAGGGCCACAATACACACTGTAGGAATAATGTGTGTTGGCACTTGGATGCTTTTTGATATGCCCTTGTTCATTGTTTATGGTACATGATAAGAGAAGTAAGAATGACTTGAACAAGTTAACATGATAAAGAGTTTGGGCTCTTAATGGATGACTCTGGAGCTTGCTACCACATAAGCCACAAGACCATCAGAGGTTTTAGTTTTGCTGAGTGTTCAGTACAGGGAGATGATGAATATTTGAGCCTCCAATATCAGCCACTGTGATAGGGCCTGCAATTTGTCTCTCTGACCTTGATCTGCTAGGTTTATCCCAGGAACAGAGGCCCACTAGATTATTGAGGGATTTTTTTCTAGAATTTCATTGTAAAAGTGGATTTTTTAAAAATTTGTTATACATATCCTCCCATTGCCCCCCCTCCCTCCCGGGCACACCCCAACCCCCCAGTTTCTATGTTCATTGGTTATGCTTATATGCATGCGTACAAGTCCTTTGATTGATCTCTTATCTACCTCACCTAACCTTAATCTTCCTGCTGTAATTTCACAGTCTGTTTGATGCTTTACTGCCTCTATATCTATCCTTTTGTTCATCAGTTTATAATGTTCTTTATTATCCACAAATGAGTGATATCATGTGATGCTTTTCCTTCATTGACTGGCTTATTTCACTAAGCATAAGGCTCTCCAGTTCCAACCAGGTTGCTGCACAATTTACAATAGCTACAATTTGGAAACAGCCTAGGTGCCCGTCAGCAGATGAGTGGATCAGAAAGCTATGGTACATCTACACAATGGAATTCTATGCTGCCATTAAAAAGAAGGAATTCTTACCATTTGTAAAAGTGGATTTTAATGATTCTAAATGTATACAAGGGTAGACACTAGGATATATTGCACAAATTGCAGTCCCAACTGCAGAAAACGTAGCTAAACAAATTTTAGCTCTCAGTCCACTTTAAATATTGCCTCAACTGAAGAAAACTTCCTTATCCAAGCATGTCTATCTTACTGGCAAGTGTGCATCCAGAGATTATTTGATGTGGAAATATAATGTTCTGGCCCCTTGTCCCAACTCAAGATAACCCTGAAGGGTCATCCCAGCTTCATTTTTGTAACTAAACTATATGTAACTTTCTTTAAGTTTGTTTTCATAAGAATTTAATATAATCAATCCATTTATCTATTTGCATTTCTAAAAATGGCAGTTTTCCCTGTAGACGAATTCTTGTCCTTGGCACTATTATATCCTAATTAGCTTTTTCTATTCACTGTAGTACTCTTCATATGCTATCCTCTTTCCCATTTATCAACATTTTATTAATTTTCAAATGGCTGCTTCTAAATTTTTGGCATAACTTTTGTTGCCCACTCTTTAGTCTTATAAAGGTATCCACTTTAACTCAGAAAAACTTATAGTTCATATGCAAATAGCATACTAAGTAAAGAAGTATTTTCATTTAACAGTAGTTTTTTTTTACTTTAAAAAGATCTTGCAATTTCTTATATCTTCTTTCACTGCAGATGAAAGTATACTTTATTTTTTATTTTGGCTACCTTATACTTATTTCCCAGGCTGCTTTGGGTGTGGCCATATGACTGATTTCTAACCAATAGAATATGAGAAAATTGATTGGCTCATGTCTAGCTCTGGGTGGCCAAAACTTCTCAAGTTGTAATTAACTTTCCTCATTTATCTATATAGTACAGACTACTACTGAAAAAAAAATAGACCACTTAATGTGGTGATATTAGTTATGTAGGAGAATCGCCAACTAAAGAACTGCCTCTCAATTATATGAACAAAAACATACATTAACTATATTTGAGCCATATGTATTTGGGAGATGTTTTTAAAGGTATTATCTTAACTAATATACAACCATTACTTTAAAGTAGAAAATAAAGCAACTACCTTGCCTTGAAAACAAGTAGACACTTTCTTAGAGATGATAGGTTCCAAGTTATATATTTACTGAGGTTTTATTTGAATACTTCTATTTCATATATAGATGTAAATATAAAGTATGTGTGTATATATGCATGAACATGCATACCATACTATGTATCTGTCATATATATGTAAATACATATATATTATATAGAGCATATAGATGCAGTATATATTTTTCACATCATATATACTATGTACAATTTAAGAGCATGTTTTGGTAAAAAAGTGCACAGAGAGAAAACAACAAACAAGCATTTAAACATTAAGAAAAGGTGATCCTACTAAAATAGAAGGTTATAGGATAGAAGAAGTAGAGGGGATTTTTAAAAATGCAGACACAATATTAAGTTTGAGTGTTTTAAACTATTATATTTAATTATTACAATTTTTTGAAATATTGTACATAAATTTTGCAAACAAGATGTGATACTTAATGTTTTTTCTTGCTCATGTAATGTCACACATTAATTATATTTAGGAATCCTAGAAAGTCTGAAGCTGGACAGCTTTTTAAATCCCAAGCTGTCTAAAAGTTTAAAATAAAATAATTTGTAAATATTTTTATGAAATTGTAGATGAACTTTTCATGAAGTACTAGAATGAAATTCAAATTAGTCCTGAATTGTCAGAAACAGGTCTGGTCCCACTTATCCTTGCCACTTTAGAAAGTTTTCTATTTAAAAGTGCTATCCATGTACCTTTGACTAATAAATTTTAAAGAAAGTTGGAGTTTACTGGAATGTCCATATCCATATTTGAAATTAAAGATAGAGAAGTAATAGCCTTAAGAAAACAGTTGGCAACAAGACTATTAGACTGTGAATGTGTTCAAAAACATTTTAATTATAAAAGAATGTTCATATCTATGTGAATGTCCAATAAATGATTTAAGACAACCTCAGAAGTAATTTACAGTGTTGAATCATTTAAGTATAATCAGCAACCATTGCACATGAGTCATTTATTTCCATGGTTATATTTTTCTCAAAAATATAGCTTGTAAATTAGGGTATAACATCTCTGTCTCTCTATCACATTATGAATTATATTTAAATCTAAGATTTTTCAATTTTGCATGGCATTTTCAAAATTACACACATCTTTATAAATCATCTTATGAACATTTATTTAAAGTGAATACTGAAGTGCTGAAACTTTAGTGTGACAAATTGCCATCTTCTGTTGTATTAAATTAAGAGTCATTTCTTTTCATTTTGCATACAAGAAATGAATATCAAAGACACAAATTTTATTAGTTCTAAAATTTGAATTCAGAGTAACTAGAATACAGTGAATGTACACTTTAATATATTATTTTAACATGACTTGCATCTATCATGTGAAAGTGAAATTAGTTCATTAAGTTTTTGTCACTCTGGGTAGAATATTACTTCAGATAAAAAAACATCAATCTCATGTATTTGATTGATGCTGTCTTACACCCCTCATGCCTTTGTATCAGCTTGGATATATAACAAGTGCTCATGATCAGACCCAATGAATTGGTTCCCAATGATAAGAATAATAAGGACTTTCCACTCAGTTATATTAATGTTAATTAAAAGGTGGAAATGAAACATAAGAGAAATATATATTAAATGTATAAGCAAAATCAGGGTAATATGAATTTTCTTGTGTTATCAAAATAAAAACTTAATGTATGCTATGCTGCACAATAGTAAAAAAAGTAAAAAAAATAAATTTTGGTATTTAATTATACATTGTATATTTTGGCCACACATTTTATTTATTTTTATATTACATTATTAGTCATAATTTGGCACACATTGCAAGCCAAGCACTTGCCTATGAATGTCATGTATTATTTTCTTTGATCTTTGCAACCATGTTATGATGGATATAAGATTATGCTCAGTTATAATTTTTTAAAACAAATAACTATGATGCTTATTATAATCTAGGTACTATTTAATCATTTCATAAATATGAACTGAATTCTTATTACAACCTTCTAAGCAGATACCATATTACTCACATTTGCAGATAAAAATGTAGGCAAAACGAGATAAAGTGATTTGCCCAAACTTGCACCACAATTAAGTGGTGGAAGAGGTTCAAATCTAGTCACTCTTGCTTAAAACTAGAAATTAGAGTGGTTAAGATACTTATTTAAAAGCAAACAGCAAAGAATTAATAAGAAAGATATTTAACTTGAGGTCTACTTTTAAAACTACCCCTAGACTCAGGCAAGAGTCTTCCTTGCCCTTGTTCCTAATTTCAGGGGGGCCCTCTACTGGACCTCCTTTTGCAGTGCCCTTTTCCATGGAGAAAGGGGTATACAAAGCAGGGGGGATCTACTAGGAGCACTTCCCACCCCTACCCAGAACACGATGCTGGAACTTAAGCTCATGGTGCCCTGAACATGATACTCCTGGTTGCTTGCATAGCCTGCTCAAGACTCTTCCCCTGTTTAATTCTTCTAGAGTTGATCACACTTCCAGTGGTATAACTTCTGATCCAAGGAATTGACAAGGGTGGCTTTTGAAGGACTCTGAACTGAGACTGGACATGCAGGCTGAGAAGTCTACAAGTATGTTCTTGAGGCCATCCTCAAGGATATAAGATAGGGCAGGGAGTTATGAGGGAATGGTCGAGCCATTGGCTAGAGACCTAGGGCCAACTCTCCCTGTGCCACCATATCCCTGGGGAGAACCTCAAAGTTTGCAAGAATTCTAAATCAATACCTGGACGTCCAGATAATTATGAAGCGATCTGAAGGAAAGAATGTGTTTTTATTTATTTGCTTGTCCAGAACCTTAGAAATATCAGGGATTGTTATTCCCAGAAAAATGCATCCCCATTTTTTATGATACTCTGCTTCTTTATATCTGGTATTAAATGTGTACATAAAATAGTAGAACACATCACCTCATTATTTATACAGTAGAGAATGGTTCTTCTCCTTCTCTTCTCACCTATCTTTTATTAATCTTTTCCTGACAGATCTCTTATGAATTAAGAATATGCAGCAGTGTCCCAAAGCTGATAATAGAGATGTAAATCATGATATAAAGAATAGTGAAGCAATCCATAACAACCCAGGTATGTGCCCGAGCCAGGAATAGAACCATTACCTCCTGGTTCATAAGTCGATGCTCAACCACTGAGGTATGCTGGCTGGTCTAGGTGATATTGTTGCTTCTGGTTTGGAGGATACACTTTGAGAACTTGGTGGAGGGGGGAAATAAAAGATTTCCTCCCACTGTTACTTTTATTAGATTCTTCCTCAGAGTTCTAAGAATGTCCCCTAGTGGCAATCCAAAGTAAAAGTTTGGAAGACTAAGCATCCAAAAATAAGTATTGAATACAGTAAAAATACTCAAATTTAAGACATTCCCTCCAATTCCTTTACAAAGGAGAACAATGATTGCTATACATGATAAAACATAGTGCTTAAAAGACCAGAACTTAGAACCAAATGAACTTGGATTCAAAGCTACCACCTTAGTATTATAATATAGTATTGGGAAAGTTAGTTGCTTAACTTCTCTAATTTAAAACTTTCTTATCCATGAAGTGGCATAATAATACCACTTTATGTCTCTACTAATATTGTGAGAATTAGTATACTAGTATATGAAGACTGGAGCATCCTGACGTACAATCCAGGCTGCAGATAACTGTCCTCCCTTTAATGTTCTGGAGTGTACCTTTGAGCCCAGGCAAACATGGGCATGTCAAGCCCTCCAACTTATTATGCATCTTTACCCAGATATATCCAGGAATAAGTTCTTGTTCATGCCAAAGGACCAGTGAGAATTTATAACAACTATACCTCTGTCTCTACAGGACTTCCATACTGCTTCTGCCGCCTGACGTTTATTGCTCCAGAAGAAGCCACTGTGTTACACGGATCCTTGCTGGTGTCAAAGTCAAAGGCTGTTTGACACATCTGATACAAAGACATTCCAAGGGAGCCTCTTTTTACTGCTGCAGATGTCTCTCAAGTGTGTGGTTAAGGCTGACTCCCATGCCCTGAGACCTGCCAGTGCAATGAATGCAAGTGTCCATCCGAGGCTGTAGTGGTTATATGAGGTACAAGGTTACAACACCTTTCCTCTCACTGCTGTGTTCAGCAACAGCAAAGTGGGCCTGACTCCCTGAAAAGCAATTCTTGAGATGCATTCAACAATTTTCACACTCCACAATCACATGATCCAAAAATATTCACTCTTTAAAAATAAAATGGAAAGCCTTTACAAAACAAAACTATTTCTTTTAAAAAAATAGGGTATATTAGTATATTTTCCATTAGGATAATTTGCCTATTTTCTCACAATCTGAAAATAATGAAAAGAAACTAAAATGATCAATCCCTACCTTAAGGAACTCTCTGTATAACTGAGGAGATAAACATTTATTGAATGTCTTTGATCTTAAAGATAATTCTATTTTCCCATATTTGAATATTTTTAAAATGTAGATGCTTTTACCTATTAATAGAGCAATTCTGTATTTACAGTCAGTGGTATTTCAGAATAAAACCCAGGAAAGTTAGAAATTAATGATGATGCAATATCAGGGCTTATATAAAGATCTGGTTGAATAATTTTAGGTTAGACATCTAATGGTAGTCATCTATGGAAGAAAGCTTGAAGATGGTTAATATAGACATTCTACACACACACACACACACACACACACACACACTCACATACATATTTAGTATATGCCCCATACCACCAATGATACTATTACCACCACCGCCTCCATTACAATTCATAATTATAAGTCTAAAAGTTTTTTGATGTCAAAGGTGTCTATTCCTCAACTCTAGGAATCAAGCAATCTCAAAGCAATATTAATAAGCATAGAATAGCCCCAACCAGTTTGACTTGGGGGATAGGGCATCGGCCTGCAGACTGAAAAGCCCCAGGTTTGATTCCAGTCAAGGGCACATGCCTGGGTTGTGGGCTAGATCCCCACTGGGGTCATGCAAAAGGTAGCCAATCAATGATTCTTTCTCATTATTGATGTTTCTCTCTCTCTCTCTCTCTCTCTCTCTCTCTCTCTCTCTCTCTCTCCCTCTCTCTCTCCCTCTTCCTTCCTCTCTGAAATCAATAAAAATATATTTTAAAAATAAAATTAAAATGAAACTAAACCAAACAAAAAAATTAGCACAGTAATAGTCCTAAAGTATTTGTAAATAATAAATAATATAAAAGAAATCTTAGCAAAATATCCATAAGTGTTAACCTAAAATATTAAAATATGTTAACAAAATACAAAACCTGCCATGAAATTCTTTAAAAAAGACCATCTCTTTCTTGATATATTCTCAGGCAAGGGAAACAAAAAATAAATAAATAAACAAATGGGACTACATCAAGCTAAAAAGGTTTTACACACCAAAGGAAACCATCAACAGCATGAAAAGACAACCTGTTGAATGGGAGAACATATTCACCAATACATCTGATAAGGAGTTATTATCCAAAATTTATAAAGAATTTATAAAACTTAACACCAAAAATACACACCAAACAATTCAATTTAAAAATGGGCAAGGACCTGCTTAGACACTTTTTCAAACAGGACATACAGGCCATTGGGCATATGAAAACATGTACAACATAACCCATCATCAGAGAAATGTAAATTAAAGTCACAATGAGATATCAACTCATGCCTGTCAGAGTGGCTATCATCAGTGTACCAATAAACAAGTGCCAGTGAGGATATGCACTGTTGGTAGGAATGCAGATTGGTGCAGTCATTATGGGAAATAGTATGGAGTTTCCTCAAAAAAGAAAAGGAACTGCCTTATGACCAGCAATTCCATTTCTGGAAATTGAGCCAAAGAAACCAAAAACACTAATTTTAAAAATGATGTACACCTTATGTACATTGTAGCATTATTTATAACAGTCAAGACTTAGAAGCAGCCCCGAGAGTCCATCAGTAGATGAGTGGATACCAAAGCTGTGACACATTTAGACAATGGAATGCTACTTGGCCATAAAAAAGGAAATCTTACCCTTTTCGACAGCCTGGGTGGTCCTGGAGGACATTGTGCTAAGTGAATTAAGCCAGTCAGAGAAAGGTAAGTACCACATGATTTCACTTACTTATAGAATCTGATAAACAAAATGAAATAGCAAGTGAAATAGTGACAGATTATAGACAGAGAGCAGACTGACAGTTGCTGGGTAGTGAGTGGTGGTGAAGTGACTGAGCAATAAAGAAAAACTCATGAGCACGGACAGCAGTGTGGTGCTTGCTAGGCTGAATGGGGATGATGGAGAGAGGTGGAGAGAATATAGGAGGGATAAATGGTGATGGAACAGGACTTGACGTGTGATGGTGAGCACACAATACAATGTACAGATGATGTGTTGTAGAATTGTGCATCTTAAAACCCCAAATAAATAAATATGATGTGTAAAGTTTTATTTTATTTTTTAATATATTTTATTGATTTTTTTACAAAGAGGAAGGGAGAGGGATAGAGAGAAACATCGATGAGAGACATCGATCAGCTACCTCTTGCACGCCCTCTACTGGAGATGTGCCTGCAACTAAGATACATGCCCTTGACCGGAATCGAACCTGGGACCCTTCAGTCCACAGGCCAACACTCTATCCATTGAGCCAAACCAGTTTCAGCGATGTGTAAAGTTTTACAATTGAAATATGCAGAACTGAGGATGAAAGATATTGGTATATTTGGTTACATTGAAAAGGGGGGAAAAAAAACTACACAGCTTTACAAAAAAAAAAAGCCTACATTTGCCTCAGAAATGATAACAAGAAATAAATGATGCTGTCTGAGAAACATTGTCATTATTGTCATTCATGAGCAAAGGCTGGCATCTGAACGAGCTTTTAATCTGGCAGCTCTCAGCTCTGCAGTCGAACTGAAGCCTTCTGTATGGTTTAAAATATCCACTTTCGAACGCATGCACAGTTTTAGAAATGGACAATGATTGTCTGAAATAGATGCCCAGCTTTTATCTGCATGTTTTTTTAAACTGCGATATCAACCAGGAAAAAAATAAAAATTTGTCAGTAGAAGCATTTTCCTGTACAATGCACCTATTATTTCCTTTAAAATGTACATCTTCCTTTTCAATGTCTCATTTAGTGATAATACAGGCTGTGTGATGTTGACAATGCTTATGAATGGTGTTCAGTACCCTTATCAGGATAACTCCTTCAACATATATAAACAGCAGATGCAAAATGCATTCAACCCAATTTCAGAACTACAATAATAAATTAATATAGTATTGTATGAGACTTTAAGCTTGGCATTAAAATTTGCCTGACTTGGGGAACATTACTCTTAGTTTTATTTATATCTAAGAAGGGGTAGCAATATCCACCACATGGGCTGTTGAAAGTATTTAATAGATAATCTAGGCAAAATTATTGTGTCTGGCACCTGTTAAACCCCCCAAAATTGAAACTTCATAGCTGTGTATCCACCTGAAGTATAAGATTCTCCTAGAGATTCTGAGGGCGGTCTGATAAACTTTCAATACATTTTTGTCTTATAGTGGCCAGACTTGTTTTCTGTTACTTGAACTAATAGCTTTGATAGATGCAGCAGTTGATTATATGTTCAGATGTCTCAAGAGGCCTTAACAAATGATGTAGAGATCAATAATAATTCATTTCTTAGCAAAGATTTCTATACTTTATAAGAATCAGCCAAATCTAATTGATGACTACACTCAGAGAAGGAAAAACAATGGACATTTATTTCATATTGTGTCAGAAAGATAACTACTGAATCTAAATGTATAAGATCACTTTTAAAGCTAGCTTGAGGGAAAGAGTGTCCTTTACTTCATGCTTGTGTGGACTGTGCAAAACTCCCCATACAATATGGCACTGTTATTCCTGAAAGAAAATAACAGATCTAGGGCCAAGTATGTAGAAGATGCTCAGGAATATGAGCAGTAAATGCCCTGGGTAGACCCCTTATCAACCCAAACAAAAACTGTCTGCATTTAGGAAGGAAGAAGGTATTAATTATCTTTTGGATAGGCAGCCATCAGTGGGTTTCAGACCATGGCTTCAATCAAGGTAGAGAGAAGCAACTTTGTCCTACAAAGTCACAGGTTTAAAATCAGAAGTTTAGAACCATCATTCAGATGTCAGGAAACAGGTTTTACTTATTGTGACTAAAGCATAAATGGTAGTATTCAGTCCTGAAGTGGAACCCTTTAGTATCCGTGATATATGTCTTTGCTCCTGCTTCCTTTCATCATCTTTGAGGCATGATATAAGGCAAGGATGATTGTAGCAGCAGTGGAGATAAGAGATCCACATGAAGAAGATGAATCACACTGGTGCATTTTTCTGCAGGATTTTGGATCACAGCAGGTGAAGGATGACAACTGCATGTGGAGACAGATGAGTCAAAGGCAGAATGAAACCTTGCTTTGTACAAGCCACTCTGTTCTGAAGAGCCCGTGGAGATCTGGCCCACGGTGATAAATGTTAGAGAACAAGGAAGAGGGATTCAGCTGAAAACTGTTCTGACTGCACCAAAGAAAATAATTGCTGATGTGGTGAAGTGGCTGCTAAAATAGGAGGGATTAGGATTGATATTTAAAACAATTTACCATAGCACAGAACGTCCTCAGTCAATACACACAGCTATATAACATTGTTTGTAATTAATTACCTGTGTCAATGTAATAGGTTTGATCAAAACTATCCCTCCACACTAGAATCTTCTCTGATCTTTTACTCTTTCATCATAGTGTGTGATCCAGCAAACAATCCTGAACTTGAGTTATAACCTTATTTTATCTTTAGTAAATGCATTTGAAAAATGTCAATGTAAACTGACAACAATCTCAGTAGCAATCAATTTTAGGGAGGATAAGAGCAGCAGTAGCAATTAAATATACAGAAATCTTCTACTGACATTTTACTCTCTTGACTCGGTGAAGTAGCTAATAATAAAATTGATTATTTCTTTTTAACCTTGTGCTAAGGACCTTACCTCTAGTGTATTATATTTAATGATTATACAAACACTGTCTCCAAAACAGGTAAACCGGCTTCACTACTCAGGGCTATGCAGCTAGTGAGAAATGAAGTTTATCTTCAAACCCTAAGCCTGAGTTGCTTTAGAGAAACCTATGTCCACAACCTCTATTATACTTTGAGATGATAACAAATAGAAGTTTTCTTCTCAAGGTGGCAGGTATAAGAAAGAAGAATGGAACAGAATTACAAGGAATTAGTGTTCCTGTCCCAAATGAAGGGAACAGAAAGAAGAGGGCATAAGGCTGATAAAATATTGCCTTTCTAGCAGGATTCTGCAACAAAAAGCAAACAAACAGAACCCATAGGAAATTATATGTACACTAGAGGCCTGGTGCATGAATTTGTGCACCAGTGGGGTCCCTAAGCTTGGCCTGCGGGATTGGACCAAAAAAAGCTCTCTGACATCCCTCAAGGGGGCCTGGATTGTGAGAGGGTGAAGGCCAGGCTGAGGGACCACACTGGTGTACAATCAGGGTTGGGGAGGGACACAGGAGGTTGGTCAGCTGGGGAGGCACCTCAGGAGAGCTCCAGGATATGTCTGACCCATCTTGCTCAGTCCCAATTGGCCAGACTCAAGCAGCAAGCTAACCTACCAGTAGGAGCTGTCTGCCTTCTGGTGGTCAGAGCACATCATAGTGAGCAGTTGAGCAGCCTTATCATATCATTAGCATATTACAGTTTGATTGGTTGAATGGATGACTGGACACTTAGCATATTAGGCTTTTATTATATAGGATGAGAAGAAGATATATACTTTAAGGAATTGGTTTATATAATTGTAGGTCCTGCAAGTGTGAAATCTGTAAGGAAGTGTTAATATTGCCATTTGAGTCTAAAGGAAGTCTAGAGGCAGAATTTCTTCTTCCTCAGGACTTTTAGGTGTGTGTGTTTGTTTTTGTTTTTTTGTTTTTTTTCCTGAAGGTCATTAACTGATTGGATGAGACCTACATTATGGAGAGTAATCTACTTTACTCAAAGTCTACTGATTTAAATATTAGTCATATCTAAAAATAACCATTTTTTCTTTAGTGAATAAGATATTACATATGGGTTCTTATCCCTCTATTGTTTCCTCACCTCCCTATTCATTCCCTCACCCCCGCCCAGGTGTGTGTCTCCATTGGTTATGCTAATATGCATGCATACAAGTCCTTTGGTTGATCTCTCCCACTTACCCCCGCACTCCCCTACATTCCCTCTGAGATTTAACAATCTGATGATGCTTCTCTATCTCTGTTTTTGTTCATCCATTTATGTTGTTCATTATAGTCCACAAATGAATGAGATCCATGTGATATTTATTTTTCTCCCACTGGCTTATTTTGCTTAGCATAATGCTCACCAGGTCCATTCATGCTGTTGGAAATGATAAGAATTCTTTCTTTTCTTACAGCAGTGTAGTATTCCATTGTGTAGGTATACCACCGTTTTTTAATCCACTCATCTACTTAGCTGTTTCCACATCTTAGCTATGGTAAATTATGCTGCTATGAACACAGGGATGCATATATCCTTTCTGATTGGCGTTTCTAATTTCTTGGGATATATTCCTAGAAGTGGGATTACTGAGTCAAATGGGAGTTCCATTTTTGTTTTTTGAGTAAACTCCATACTGTTCTCCACTGTGGCTGCACCAGTCTGAATTCCCACCAGCAGTGCATGAAAGTTCCTTTTTTCAACATCCTTGCCAGCACTTGTCGTTTGTTGATTTGTTGATGATAGTCAATCTGACAGTTGTGAGATGGTATTTCATTGTCATTTTAATTTGCATCTCTCAGATAATTAGTGACTTTGAACATGTTTTCATGTGTCTCTTGGCCTTCCTTATGTCCTCTTTTGAAAAGTATCTATTTAGATCCATTGCCCATTTTTTAATTGGGTTGCTTATCTTCCTTTTGTTATGTTATATGAGTTTCCTGTAAATGTTGGAGATTAAACCCTTATCAATGATAACATTGGCAAATATGTTCTCCCATGCAGAGGGCTTTCTTCTACAACATGAACTCTAGTATTTCACCCAAAATTGATACCTTGGATACCAAGTTGACAAAATGGCCCATCAAAGCAGAGTAGTGGCAGTTGAAAAATGCTACACAGAACATTGGGGAAAAAAAAAACATAAGCAGAGATATAAATGATTACCTAGTGCTTTCTGTTACAACTAAATCTTAATGTTGACATTCAGAATGCCAAAAATGATTAATTACATATAGTAGTATCACTTTTCCTCAGTTAAGATAATGCTCAGAAACATCTTCAGTGGTATTAGTTGAATTGTTTACGTGTTAATGAAGCTTTCATACATGCCATGCAAAACACCCAGCACTGTGCCCCAAAAGAGAAAAGGACATAGTCTCTGTCCTCAAGGGGCTTACAGTCTTTTCCAGGGAGCAGGGAAACAGAATGCCTACATAAGAAACAATTACAGTGTTTCACTGCCAGCTGCAGTGTCAGTGTCAGGGTGATTCTATTTATTAAAACTGGATGAAATCACTCCTGTCTGATAGGCTGGTGAAAGTGAGCTCTGGTAACGCCAACAATATTTTATGTTCATGACTAATTTTCCCAGCATGAATAGGAATAATAACAAAACTTTTCAGATTAGTCATAACAGTTTTCTGAAAAGGCAATGGAATGAATATTAGGACAAAAAGGTCTGTAAACTGCAGTGATTTAAGAAAATAGTTACAATGGAAGTTATTCTACTTGTGTATTTACATTAAACTTTTAAGTATCCAAATGCCACAGAGGTACTAGGTAAACATATAAAAAAAGGCTTGCTTAGGGAATGAAAATAAAATTATTGGCTGTTCTCAGAATCTGTGGGAAAGCAGGTACTTTTGACCTAGCCCTGCATTTAAAAGTCTGCTTTGTCTCTACCATCTGTGACCTTGAGAAAGCTCCTTGAACTGCAGAGTCTAATCTAGTTTTCCTGGTAATAATATCCGTTGGTTTTACAGTTGTAAAGATGAATTGTGATTGCACCTGTGCAAGAGCTAAGCAGGACCTGGGAGGAGAATGCTCTTAGCAAGGATGGTTTCCTTATTTGTATTAGATTCACAACTTCGGAAAACACAAGAGAATAGCTCATCCCTTTGTGGTTTGTGAGACTGCTCCTTATATTTTTCATCATTTATTTCCTTTACTTTGATTTATAAATTGATAATGTGATATGAAATACAAGTTTGCCTATTTCCCAACTGCATCCCTGCAGCTCTCTCTCTCTTTCACACACACACACACACACACACACACACACACACACACACACAGGCACGCACATACGCACACGCACACACATACACACCCACACCCTCCTGGTGAAATATAACATTCAATTCTATATTATAAAATTATCATTGTTACCAATTACTACAATAATTTCTTGCTCTCACTTAAAGGTGTTTCAAATGATCCAAGAGGCAAAGTACACGTAAAATACACTGCTTTGTACAAGAATAACTAATAGGCTTCTAAGAGAAGCTGTTGAAATACCAGGCTAACAAGGGGAAGGGAGCGAGCAGACATGAATTGTGAGCCTGACCTTTGTGCCAGTCACTCTCTTCCACTTCTCCAGCTGGCCCACGCAGGAAGACATTTGCGTTGGTATGAGATGTGATTGGTGAACATTATGTTCTCTGAAGCTGTACAGTAATGGATGTGCTTTTCATAACTTTTGGTTCACTCTAGAAAGCAAGACTCCAAATTTTGACAAATGTTTCTTGGAGCACCCTATAAGAATAAAGAGGGAGTGAGAGACTACACTTGTGGCTTTTTAGCTTAGGTCACAGAACTTGAGAGAGAGGTGAGCTCTGTTAGACTAAGGTCGGGAGTGAAAGTCAAAGAAACGGAGGTCAAATTATTATTGGAGAGAGGGCTTACTTTCCTTTTTCCCATTATTTACTAATTACAGTGCTACCTCGAGATACAAGTGCCCTAACATACGAGATTTTTGAGATATGAGCCATCAAGTGAGCGATTTTTGCTTTGAAATATGAGCAACATTTGAGATAGGAGTAATCGCGAGGATTGGTCGGCTGCACATGACCCACCAGTTTACCGCGACTCGAGCTTCTCATAGTTTCCCACGCCTCAAGGTTACAGAACGAATTAAATTCGTATCTCGAAGTACCACTGTATAAAATCATATATTAGCACTTTGAAAAATTATGGAAAAAATTTGTTTTGGAGAGTACAAAATGTTAGAAAAGTGGAAAAATGAAATACATGTTTTCTGGAATACATTACATTACTGTGCTTTCCATATGGTCTTTTGCCATTACATGTAGGGAATAAACTCCTCTTTTGTCTTATGGCATTAATGTTGGTAATATTGACCAAAAAAAAAAAAGTTTAAATGCAGTTTATATATTTGAGTCCCAGGATTAGAAACTTCCTGAGCTAAAGTGCTGTGGGGGCCCTGACCAGAGTACTCCTGGCCCTGCACATGCGTGCAGCTGAGGACATAGCAGCATTATAGCTGAAGGTCCCCTTTGCCCTATTACGCCAAGGACATAGCAGTAGCTAAAAAGGTAGTGCGCAAGCGCACCCTTATGTAACCTATTTATGCTAATGTAGTACCAGTGTTACTAATCACTAATTGGCACCAGCCTCTTTTGTTTGAGCGCGTATATAAGTTGCCATTGACCAGCAAGTTGTTGGCTGCTTTGTTTGTAATAAAGCACGTCCCACCTACCTGCTATCTCCTGTGAATTTTTCCAGTTCTCTGCACCCAGAGGGGTCAAATACCTAGCTGAGGAACTTGCCCCGAACAAGTATGTATCATTAAAATACTTTTATATTATTGTAATGTGCATAGATACTTTTAAAATCAGGTATTGCCGAGACCGATTTGGCTCAGTGGATGGAGCGTCGGCCTGCGGACTGAAGGGTCCCGGGTTCGATTCCGGTCAGGGGCATGTACCTTGGTTGCGGGCACAACTCCAGTGGGGGGCGTGCAGGAAGTGGCTGATCGATGTCTCTCTCTCATCGATGTTTCTGACTTTCTATCCCTCTCCCTTTCTCTCTGTAAAAAATCAATAAAATATAAAAAAATCAGGTATTAATTTTATGTATGCCTTATTACATTCATTACACAATACTTGAATTATAAAAAGTGATATATTTAACATGCATAAGGTAAGTTCCATATCTGTTACTTAGATATGTCAAGTACCTTTAATACACAAAATAAGTTATCCATAACTGGTGTGTGTAATAATAATATAAACACTTGCTAGTACACTGTTTAACTTTAAGGTTGTTGTTTATTTCTTTCTGATGTTTTAACTTTGGATACAGATTCCTCCATTTCTTCATTTTGCTGCTTCCCTGTGTTCATTTCTGTGCATTAGCTAAAACGGCCTCCTCTCCCAGTCTTGAAGGAGTGGCATCATGTAGATGACCCTAATTATACAATCCTGCCCTAGCTCTTGGTTGTGTCTCAAAACTTGGTGATAGTCAGAACAGTCCATTTTATTTTTATGGTTCCTAGTAGGTGATGCTATGCCATAACCCTCAATTGTCTCCCACAGGCTAAGGTCTCATTTAGTCCCCAGATTTAGGCTGATTGGAAGCCAGACCCTTCAAACAGCAGATTTTAAAGTACAAAAATGTCTTATGGGACCACAAGAGTAATAAGGGGAACCCCCCTCACCCCCCCCACATAAACCTCCAGGTGATGTAGAAGTGTGCCCTTTGTAAAATCCAGAGCAACAGACAGACGTAAAACGTGTAAAAACTCCCCTTAGAGAGAGAGTGGTGCTCAGGAGCCCGCAGAGGGGGAAGGATGGGAAAAGGTGGCAGCTGCCCTCTCTGCCATGGAGGGCATCTCAGCCCTGTCTCAAATGTGAGTCACATCAGATGCAGGCTCTCAGACCAGCACTCAGAGCAGCCAACCCTCTCCCCCACAAAAACCTCACATACCTGAGTCCAGCCCTGAGCCCTTTAAGATCCTCTCTTCACATTATTCTGGTTCTGTGGGCCTCCTCCACACAAGCCCTGTTTTTTTTTTTTTTCAAATCTAGATGTTTGGGGAGATTTTTGCTCAGGTGCAGGTTAATAAAGTTGGGGATGCCTGATGTGGGGTTCAAACCTTTAGCTCCTCTGGGAGAAGTTCTGTGTTTTGAGTTCCTTTCAAAGAGAATCACCTGGGGTGAGAGTGGAGTGGGGAGTGTGATGGTGAAAATGGGTCTCAGCCTCTCCCTGCTTCCATGTGGGCCTCCTCTCCTCCTCATGATGTGTAGGCACTGCTCCCCCAGTTTTTGGCTTTTTGCATAGGGAGTTAGTTGTTCTACATGAAACTGCAGATTCTGTGTGTTCTTGGGAGAAGGTGACATCATCATCTTGAACCATAATTTATCTAACTTAGGAAATAATATTCTTCCAATATTCCTCTTGATCCTGTCCCATCCTCCTGTTTCCCTGATTTATGAAGTAGCTATTATCGTGAATTTTGTCTTTACATATTTTTTATCATTTTTAGATTATTTAAAAGAGATTTATCGCTCACATATGTCCATGAAAACAGATTATCATTTAAGTTTGCTCCTTTTAAAATAATCATAGAAATTGTTTATATTGTCTATATCTATTTGTCTTGCTTTGCTTATTTAACATTATCCAACACAATGTTGAGATTATTCCTCATGTGTGTGTGTGGTGTGTGTGTGTGTGTGTGTGTGTGTGTGTGTGTGTGATATAATACTCAAATGGAACCTGGCCACGGCAACTTCATACAATATTTGCTAGCTGGAAAAGATATTTCATGAATGACATTTTTTAAAATTAAATCAAATAAAGGTATATTAAAGCATTTATTTTTGTTGCCACTTTCTCTGTTCATGATCTATTCTGTATCCTGAAATTGATAATTGTAAATATTAATTTTAAATATAGCATCTCTCCTGTCTCAGTCTCAACTGTAATGTAATAATCTAATCACCAGGTATTTTTAAGAGTAATTCTGACCATGACCTAATAGCAAAACTAATAATACTAAGGAATTTGAAATTGAAATGAAAAGATATGAATGTCTGTGGGAGGTGGGTGGGAGGTTTCCAGGTAGATGATTTTAAAGATACTATCCTAATTTAGAAATGTTATATTTAATTTCTGTAATTTAGGTCAGTAATTTTATTTCTTTCAAATTTTAGAATAAATTTTATTTTATCACATGTGTGCTGTATGTATATAGAAGATAAAGACAAGAATTGAGACAATACATTTATTCAAACGAGTGTTTCTAAAACATACACGCGCGCACATGCATACACACACACACACACTGTTGTACACTAACATCCACTTTTTGTTTGCTTAATGCTATATTTACTGAAATCCATTTCAATATATGTAGTTCTAACTACTCCATAAGAACCCACTTGATATTAAGATTACATTTAGGTGCTGGATATAATTCTTATAGCAGGGAATAAGCAAAAGCAAAGAAGACAGAGGGATTGACTGGCTTTGTTAAAAACTAAGCAGATGCTGCTTTATCTGAGGTTCACGAGGACTACACATTCTTACCTTTATTTTACCTAAAAATTAAAACTGAATACTCTAAATTAGGTCTGCAGCCCTGAAACATCAACACAGCAGGCAAACTATTACATTATATTCTTGAAAAGATGGTTTATAAGCAAAGAGTTTGCTCTGTTGTGTTAGTGGGTCTTGTTCTACAATAATGGAAGCCTGCTTGCTCTGGGTAGAATGTAAGTGACTCTATTCTGGTTCTGAGTAATTCAGCTCAGACTTCAAAATTGAATAGCAACAACCTAACACTTAAAAATGTTACAATTAATCAGATGACCCTCTTTTGATTTTCTTAATTATATTAAAGCTCTTTGCACACCTTCTTTACTAGTAACTATAATTTAACTAGAGGCCTCATGCATGAAATTCGTGCATGGGGGGGTGTCCCTCAGTCCAGCTTGTACCCTCTCTCCAATCTGGGGCCCCTAGAGGAATGTCCAACTGCCTATTTAGGCCCAATCCCAGCAGGATCCTTGATTGCCCCTAATTGCTTCTGCTGCCCAGTCTGATCACCCCCTAAACACTCCCCTGCCAGCCTGATTGATGCCTAACTGCTCCCCTGCCAGCCTGTTTGCCTCTAAATGCCCTCCCCTGTGAGCCTGGTCACCCCTAACTGCTCTCCCCTGCAGTCCTGGGTCCCCGACAACTGCCCTTCCCTGCATGCCTGGTTGACCCCAACTGCCCTCTCCTGCAGGTTTGGTTGTCTCCAACTGCCCTCCTTTGCAGGTCTGATCCTTCCAAACTGCCTTCCCCTGCTGGTCATCTTGAGGTGGCCATCTTGTGTCTACATGGGCAGCCATCTTTGACTACATGGGAGCAGTAGTGTGTTGGAGTGATGGTCAATTTGCATATTACTTTTATTAGATAGGATTATTGCTCAGTGTATTGTGCAGAGCAAACACATGCAGTTTTGAATTACTGAAGTGTGCTTTACCTTGTGGTTTCCTATCTAGAGTTCTCATAATTTCCTGAGTTCTTTTCCTTTTACTAGACATTGAAGTTATCTTAAATTTAACTTCTCTCTACTACCATGGATTGCCCCTTGCACTTAAGAAAATTAATAAAAAAGTACTACTGCCCACAGAACTTCAAATAAAAAGGAGACTATATTAAAGTTTTTCAGCAAAATGCCAGTGAATGTTTGGAGGCACTAATCATGTAGGACCCAATAATAGTAAATCTATAACATAAATCTTCAACAGAGCCAAGCCAATCCAGGGTTTAGCAGACAAAATCATCACCTTTATAGCCAATCAAGTCAGCTCAGGATAGGAGAACATGATAAAGAAGAGGTTTTCCATTCTTAGGCCATCAGGTGTTTGTAAGATTCAAGACACTAGATACTCTAAAAGGACTGTAGTTCTGGAAAAGGATTCCAAATAAACTTCTGCTTGGACCTATTTCTCCAGTTAATAATACTTCTATTTAAGATCTATTTTATATATGTAACAACATTAATTAAAAAATTAAAATAAATAAGTAAATAAATAAAAGAATGTGTGTCCCTGTGTTCCAGTTATAATTACAAATGCTACCAACATGGGTACAATTTTGTTTTTATTTTTCATTGTGTGTGTGTCCAGCAATACAAGTTACTGTTGCTTATGATTCTTTAAAAAAAATAGTACTACCACCATCAACCATTATTAGAAACATCATTATAAGATGATTCATTTTTCAAGGTCTTAATATATGCTGACCACCACAATACTCACCTCTCATATTCCATTTTTCTAATCTGCAGAACTAATTTAAAATTAGATATTATAATTCCAACTTTTACAGGAAAGAATACAATCAAATTATTTACTTCATGTAGTTGGCTTCATTCTAGTTTTATCTCAAATGGTACCTACTATAATTTAGGCCAGTAATTTTATTTCTTTCATATCATGATGTCAACTTTCCCAATACCTTTTTAAATATGGAAAACTTCATGAATTTGGGTGTCATCCATGTGCAGGGGTCATGATAATTTCTGAATTCCAATTTTAGTATATGTGCTGCTGAAGCAAGCACAACTTTCCCAATAATTAAAGAGTCATTAGATCTCCTGATGTGAGAGAATTGCCACCAGCATTTATGTCTACTTAAATCACATAATCTGAGTGGATTTTATTTTTAGAAGGGAATGTATGCCCTCTTTGAGATCCAGTAGATTGTAAAAATCAATATTAGACAACGCTAGATTCACTGAGTATATTAGTCTCCCCATTAGTACATCAATCACAGTAATTCTTGAACTCTCCAGGTTCAGAGCTGAATTCACCTACTAGGCAGTATAACATTAAATAATATTTTTAAAAGCACTTTGGTGTGCTTTAATTATAACACCAATATCAATAGAAAAGATCATGATGTTGTCAAAATAACATAATGTAGTTTACATTAAAAGGTATCCTGTTTCTAAACCTCAGAATGTTCTGAATTTACTAGTTTGCAGAAACCATCTAGGCAAATAGATTCACTTAATTATGCATTCATTGGTTTTACAAATATTTGTTGAGCATCTATTATGTACTCTTATAACACTGGGAACAGCATGCAGTTGCAAATGCTACATGTTGGAGAGAAAATTAATATAATAATCAACTGTCCAACCAAATGTTTAATTTTCTATTCAATCTGGAAATATAATGATCACCAAATAGTCTATAAATGTTATACTTGTCTTGTGGATTTTGTTAATACTTAGAAGAAAGTATCACTTGTGTCTGACACACTAATTTTGTGCAGTCATTTGTCCCATAACAATATCCATTAGACTTATCAAAGTTCCTCTGCCACTGATTTGCTGGCTTAGAAGTTCTTAATTTATTCAAAAGATAGAATTTAAGTCTGATTACCCATTTTTTTCAGGATCAAGCTATCCATGTAAGTCATAACCACTTGTTCAGCTTCAATAAGTTATTTATAGAATGGGCTAAGGCATCTGGATAAAGTTTTTAAGTCTTGGTAATCTATGAGGTTTTTTCTTATTATCCTGTCTCAATTGCTCTTGTAAATGCATTCCCTGAGGTACTGAATTATAACATCTATCTAGCTATTTGGACTTGACCACAACAACTCTTGTCATTTTTACTTCTAACCTCCCCCTCCAAAAATTGCCATATTAAAAGAAATCTATCATCAGGATTAATTTCAAATAATGTTCTTTACCTGCCTCCTGAAAGCTCAGTCTTTCTAGGATTGTATCAAGGCCAGGCATCTGAGACCCTTCATGACCTGGCTCTGTCATAACATTTTAGTCTCATTTGTTGGCACTTCCTTCAAATTATGTCCCCTTCCCTAAATCCCACCTAACCACAGTTTTGACTTCTCTTTACTTGACATTAATTTTCCCATCTCCATAACTCCACTGACATTTCTATTTGCTTAGGCTCTGTTTTATGACTTCCAACCCATCCCTTAAGCCTAGGCACCCTGGCATGGATGCCACCTCTGATGGGACTATTTCTAAACTAAGTGGCAATATATGTATTCATTTATTAGTATAGTAATTGTGAATTTTTTTGTTTGTTTTTACTTTAGCCACTCTTATGATACAAAGTGCCCCTCGCTGTAATTCTACAATACTTAAAGGAGGAACTTATATATCTAACACAGAAAATGTCACACAAGTAAATTAGATTTTTAAAAAATATATTTTATTGAATTTTTATAGAGAAGAAGGGAAAGAGAGAGTTATAAACATCAGTCAGCTGCCTCCTGTATACTTCCTACTGGGGTTTTGCCCACAACCGAGGTATATACCCTTGGCAGGAATCGAACCTAGGACCTTTCAGTCCGCAGGCTGATGCTCTATCCACTGAACCAAACCGGTTTCGTCACAAGTGAACTAGAATTTATGAACAAGATGCCATGATTTATTCTCTGTAAATTTTCTCCAGCTAATTAAATGTGTGATTAATTTAAATTTAACAGCTATTACATAAAAGCAACAAATATGTACTCTAATTTTCTACACATAACCTCCTTTTCTTATTTTTCATTTGTATGCCAGAGTGAAAATCTTTATTTTGTTCAGTGTTTTACTACAAAAATATGTTTTAAACAATAATAAAACAACTTTCAGATTACTCCATTGCTTAAAATTGCTTACACTTAGGTGCAAGACATTAAGAATCTCAATGATAAATATGTGAAGGGAAACTTTAGTTCCAGGAAGATAATCTGAATCAGATCAATGGATAGAATCACATTAAATACCATAAGAATTTTATGGGCTTAAATTTACATTTCAAATGTGCAAAGTATGTTAAATTGTAAATTTGCCAAAGCACTCTAGATAAAATACCAAAGAAACATGAAACAATTGTGAGCTCCAGGAATATATGCATTTATATTTCATTGTTTATATGCAAGTATCACAGCAGAGAGCTATAATTGGTTTGACATCACAGTCCACATACCCTAGGCCGAGGCAAACCGTGTTGGAATTTTGAGGCTAGAGGGGACAGCTACTCTTGCATTCCCTTAAATACACTGCAAACATGTTTTCCCTCATATAAAAAAAACCAAACACACAAATAAACAAAAAAAGACAAAATGATTCTTTAATTCTTAGGATAGCGTTTGCTCAATGCTTCTTAAGACATCCATGAAAATGCCTTACGTGTTTTGGAAAACTTTTCAAAAACTGGTTCTTATCACCTGTCTAAAATCATATCCTGGCCCTCCTTACTTCACATCTCTACCTCTATTTACTGCTGTACTAACCACAAACCATATTCGCTCAATAACTTCTTCATCTGAACCACTGCAATCACAACCTAAAACTTAACAGGTGGAGGGGAATGCTTGGTTCACTCAACTCTTGTTAATGTTAGAGGAGGAGAATGAGTGGACCTGGCTATCACATACACAAAATATAATTCTACATATTAAAATTAGCCATGAGAAACTTAGTGGGAAAGATGAGCCTGAAGATTTAAATGACATTATTTTCTGGGTTTTCTTGGGTATCTTCCAAATTTTCTTAAACCTCACCTCTTCAGTTTATTATGTCTTCCCTATATTCAAATTGCATGATAACTCATATGTATCACTGGTAAACATATGATGTCTGTTTACTCTATTCTTGAAAACCCATTACATTTTTTAAATTAATGGATTTATTGAAATATAATTATCTCATGATGCAATTCATCTATTTAAAATATATAATTAAGGATATTCATTATCAGTCACTACATATCTACTTCTAATACTTTTCCTACCTACTCTGAGGCAACACTAATCAACTTTGTTTCTTTTTAATATTTATCTATTCTACCTATTTTATTTTTATTTTTTATTGTTTAAAGTATTGCATATAGTATTACATATTAATTTAAAGACCCAAATTTCTCCTCTGTAATCTGACATTCTGAAGTTTCAAGGTCTTAAATTTATGCTGATAGGTTTAAGGGCTCCATTCCAAACTCAAATCACTTCTGTCTTTGTTAGGCAACCTTTAACCTGCTGGGTGATAGCATTAGCTGTCTCATTGGCTCATTTTATCCACCCAGCAAGGCTGACTCATGGTTCTAAACATGAGCACACTAGGTGTACTGTTATTAATGGTGGATTTTGTAACCAAAGAAAACTTGATAATTTCAAGAGAAATGTCAAAAGTGCTTTATTCAAAATGTCCATCACTAGTTATACATTTCCCCCATCTTTCAAGTAATTTGTGGATACTGTCCCAAAAGAACTTTTCTTGTTTTGAGGCAAACCATTCTGAGAACCAATTTTCCACTTCTTCGTATGTTTTGAAGTGCTGCTCCAAAGGTGCGTAGGCCATGATTCAGAACAAGCTGTAACCTGAAGGAGCATTGTCTGCTGAATACAGCGGGTGGGTTAATACTTCCAGGCAAGATCTCTTAACATGTCCTTAACTGCTTTTAAAGTTTGTGATGGTGTGTTATCATGAAGCAAAATTACTTTGCTGTGTCTTCTGGCACATTCTGGTCATTTTACAATCAAAGCCTGGTTCAAATTGATTATTTGTTTTCCTTAGTGAATAGTATTTATGGTTTCACTTGGTTTTAGAAGCTCATAATTCACCACACCTTCCTGATCCCTCCAAATGCAGAGAATTGTCTTCTTTCCAAATGGCCTTGCAGTCAATGTTGATGGTTGACCTGAATCAACTCATGATTTTGTGCATTTGAGATTCTCAAAATAAATCCACTTTTCATTGCCCTTCACAATTCAATGCAAAAAAAGACTTTCCTTCATGCTGCTGAAGCAACATTTTACTGAGGACTTTCAGTTTTCCATTTGTTTATCGATCAGTTAATGTGACACTCAGTTTCCTTCCTTTAAAATTGTTCCCATTGCTTGTAAAGGATTAGAATTTGTTTACTGAGCAACATTTAATCTTTCTGTAAGTTGTTTTTGAGTTTGACATGCATCTTCATCCAGTAATGCTTGTAATTGTTGGTCTTCAAACTTTTTCAGTTGACCTGGATGTTCTTTGTCACTTAAACCAGCATTCAGAAGTATCTTGAGATGGAGCATGTTCACCATAAGCTTCCCAAAGTATACAATAACTTTTTCTTCTAAAAGTAATGAATTAAAACTTCTTGCAAATTCTTTTATGGCACGAAATTCAACATTTTTAAGCATTAAAATATCTATGTTGTTAACACCTTCAGCAAATTTGACATATGAAGTTTTGGAGCTTGCTGTCAGTACAATAAAAATAGCATACATATCAACATATGTGTAACTCCATCTGTTGGAAAAAAATCCGCATTATTAACTGGTACACCTAGTACATGCATTTAAGCAGCTCATTCAATCATTTTGTTATTAAGCAAACAAGTGTCTTCAGCTTTGGGTAGTAATTTTCAGGTTGGCAACTATCTTGAGACAAAGATACTTTTATCTATTATCTCTGGGAGTGATTGGCAGAAACTAATATCCTGCATATCTCTCTACTCCTTAATCACAGCACAAAAGGGCATTTGGGACTTTTTTTTTTAACCATCTACAATCGTATTTGACAAAAACTGCTTCTTATCATGTCTTGTACTACAAACAGCTCACAGAAGAAATCAATAGCAAGATATACTGTTAAACAGTCAATAAAACAACATCAAACATCCCATCTTTATGAATTAAAAACCCTCTCTGTTTAAATTAGATGATATTTGTACTTGACTTTGTTTATAAGAAAAAGCAGCATTTTTTTTTAAACTGAGGATATAACTTTAGAATTTGTCTATGACATTAAAGTGTAAGTAAAGTGAAATCTCAGAAAAAATGGCTTAAACAATGAACGGAACTATCTCAAGTGAGTTGCAAACTTAGAAGTATGGTGACCATAAGCATCATTTTGATCCAACATGCTCAATTGATGACATCTCTGGACCCAGTTTCATTCTTTAGCTCCCCTCTGCCTTTTTCACCTGTCAGTTTGCTCTTTATTGTTTCCAATGATGGCTAATTCCTTCTCTTTTTAGATTCAGAGATATTACAAGAATATCCTCCTCAAATGTCACATAAAAATCCGTGGCTTCAACCATTATTGAAAAGCCTGGGTGGCTGCACCTGAGCCAGTCATTGTGGGTGTTCACTGTCATGAGCTAGGGTTATAAACTTAACTTGAAACACTAGCAATAGCAGAGGAGATGTGACTTTGCTGAATTGGAAAGGCACATACAGTTCCAATCCCTGTAGCTAGAAGTATGTCTAGTCCCACCAATCATTTGCTATAAAATGAGGGAGGGTATATGAGTAGAAGTTCACCATATTTACACCTGATAAGTGGTGGACAAAGTATTTTTTGTTGCACTAATTGATTAAATCAAAGGGCATTCTAGGCTGCCATTTGGTAGCATTATAGGCAAACACTTTACTATGTGGGGTTCTCTCTATGTTCCAACCTGTTACTGGTGGAAGTTCATGGGGTAGCATTAGAACAAGACTTTCCTGAGGCCCCCACATGAGGATGAGGTATCGTGGAGAGCTTTATTGATGAGATAACATTGAGGGAATTCCTCTCCAAAGCCCCATCTCCCTCCGTCCTGCCATGGAAAAAGTCCCATTTTGTCTTCAGCAGAGTCAGGATTAAAGCCAATGCCAAGGGTCTTGGCTCCATATTAAAGCACAGTCCAGCCCAGCATTTGGCTAGTTTTGCACAATGAGATATCATCTCACACCTGCCAGAGTGGCTACATCAACAAATCAACAAACAATAAGTATTAGCAAAGATGTGTAGAAAAGGGAACCTTGGTAGACTGCTGGTGGGAATGCAGACTGGTGCAGCCACCATTGAAAACAGAATGGATTTTTCTCAAAAAATTAAGAACAGAACTCCTATTTGACCCAGTGATCTCATTTCTAGGAATATATCCTAAGAAATCTGAAAAACACAAAAAAAGTCTTAATAAAATTTTAAAAGTATAAACATTTGCACTCCTGAATATCTTTTAGAGATAATATGGTGTCCTAAGTATTTTGATGTTTTTCAATTTTTTAAATAGGTACCACTTAGTGAAAGACTTGATTTTTTTTTTTTTTTTCCCTGCTAGCCGGCATTTTTTTTTTAAATACTTCTATTGATTTCAGAGAGGAAGGGACAGGGAGAAAGAGATAGAAATATCATTGAGAATCACTGATCAGTTGCCTCGTGAACTACCCCCCCCCACACACACCACTGGGGATCAGGCCTACAACCCAGGCATCTTCCCTGACCTGGAATTGAACCTAGACCTCCTGGTTCATAGGTCGACGCTCAATCACTGAACCATGCCAGCCAGGCAACAGACATTCTTATGAGTTTGCCACAGTTGGCATTGTTGTTATTGAGCTGTTCCCAAAGGGTAAGAAACAAGGTGTTTAGCTACATTTATAATTAAATATCAGCACAGAAAATTCTTCCTCTTTTGACAGTTCCATTATGAATATTACTTCTATACAACAAGAGAAGCCAAAAGAGTAGGAGGATACATCAAATATGATTAAGTTGTATATTTCAATACCTTCACTTCTTAAGATTCATTCAAGAGCATGGCACTATATGTGTAGAAAGTTAATAGACATAAATTCATATTTAATGTGTCGTGTCATATTTATTTTTTGAAGCTGAAATTATTTTCCCTAGAAAGTATGGATTATGTAAGATATAAAAAAGCAAATATTGCCCTTCCTTTAGAATTTTAGTGGACTAATGTGTGGTTAAACTGTGAGCTGATTAGGTAAAAATGCTACAGTTCTTTAAATAATGAAAAAGACTCATACCACTGACAGTAAAATCCACTCACTAGAGTTGACTTTTCAAAAATATTTGGCAAACAAATAATGCCTTTATTAGGACATTTTCTCACCTACAATCATTTAGAGATGCCAAATTTCAAGGGCTGTTTGCAGACTCCATTTAGGGGACAAGTACCATATACCCAAATTAGTTAATAGCACTCATTAATACTAATCAAATATAATTATATCACAAAAAAGGAGAAAGCCGAAAAAATGTGTGCCCATCATATTCTCCTAGAACTTACTATATTGGAAATAACATTATTGCTATTTTAATAAGAGGCTATTAGAATAGTTCTTTTTTCTTCTCCCTTTCGAACAACACCAAGTTTTTCTTTTGCAGAATTTACCAATAAGAGGAAACGCTTGGTTCCAACTCCAGTACTAAGGGATACCATTTCGGTGACTTTTAACAATGAAGAATTGGCTAGACTAGAATGAGTGAAAATATCTTAAACTATTCATACCCAATGAGCCATGAAGCAAATGTGGTGCCACTTTGCTACCAGATGACAAAACAAACAAAAACAAACAAACAAAAAAAAAACATGTATTTTTTGTCTTTAAAATGTTATCCTCCTCCTTTTCCTATTTGGTAAATATATATTTGTAAATTATTTAGTAGTTTAAATAAGTTAAAGCAAGTATTAACAATGATGAAAAATTTCTTATTTGAAATATGATGTATTACAAAATAGTGTGATTCCTTTAAACTGAAAGGTACCTTGATAATCATCCAGCTCAAATCCCTTACTTTACAGAAACAAAAAATGAGGCTTAGAGATAGAAAGGACTTGCCATAGTCAAGCAGTCATACTAAGCATTTTTCCTGGATCCTGCTCCCTGATCATATAGGCACTTTCATTTCCTCTCTATCTCTGCTATGCAGTTAGACACCGACAATGTAAGCTGTCTCTTCCCCCATCGTTTTATAACATAGAGCATTTAAATGGCCTTTTAAAAAATATCTATTCTTACCTCTTTTTAATCCAAGAAACAGAATATTAACAGCACCCAACAAAATACCTTTGTACTTTTGCCACTCTGTCCTCCCTTTCCTATCCAAAAGGATGACTGCTGTCATTTTCAAAAATCATAAATCAGTCATGCCTGATTTAAAAGTTTACCTGGTATCATAATTGTAAATTTTTATATAAAGAGAAATATGCCAGAGATACTCTTTAGCTTTAAGCATCTTTTACTGAAATATATTTATGATATCCATATTGTTATGTGCAGTTGTAGTCCTTTCAATGCCACTGATGAACACTATTCAATGCTTTGAATACTATGAATTTATGCATTCCAATGCTAACGGACATTTATGTTTTTCTAGTTTTTGCATATTATAAATAGCATTGCTCTGAATACTTGTGCACAGGTATTGTGGAGAACACATGCTTGCATTTATATTGGCTACATACCTAAACACTAAATTATTAAAGCATAAGTGTTGGATGGTTTCAGCTTTAATAGATATTGCTAAATAGTTTCTCAAAGTGATTGGATCGATTCACACATCCATCAGCTATGAGTGAAAGTAACAATCACTATATTTTTTATGTATCTTTGAATATATGTATGTATATATAAATCTACTTATTTTTCTATGTGTCATTTTTCAGTTTACTACACACTCATCAAATGGCTAGTCTTGAATTGTAGTTTTATTTTGCACTTCTCTGGTGACTAATAGTGACACATTTATGTCATCATTTATAAAGTGCCTTGAAATATAAATTGGAGCAGCTACTATGGAAAAGAGTGTGGATGTTCCTCAAAAAATTAAAAAAATAAACACAATAATATGATCTAGGAATTCCACCTCTGTGTATACACCAAAAGTAATTGAAATCAGAATCTTGAAGATATAGCTGCACTCCCATGTTCACTACTTACATTAGAAAAGGTATGGAAAGAGTCTAAATGTTCATTTACAGATGAATGGATAAATATAAATACAATGGAATATTAATTAGCCTTAATAAAGGAGGAAATCCTGCCATTTACTACAATATGGATAAGTTTAGAAGACATTATGCTACGTGAAATAAATCAGATACAGAATAAATATTACAGGCTTCCATTTATGAAGGACTCTAAAATAGTTGAACTCTGCTTAGCTGGCATGGTGTAGCGGTTGAGTGTTGAGCTCTGAACTCGGAGCTATGAACTAGAAGGTCATGGTTCAATTCATGGTCAGGGCACATGCTCTGGTTGCAAGCTTGATCCCCAATGTGGGGTGTGCAGGGGCTGGAAGGAAGGGAGATGAGGGAGGTGCTGATCAAAGAGTACATTGTTTCATTTATTCAAGATTAGTACTTCCTAGATATGTACTGTACAGCATAGCCAGTAATATTGTATTGCATACTTAAAAATTCTTTAAGAGAATAGATTGTGTGTTAAATAATTTTATTTTAAAAGAAAGAAAGGAGGAAATTTCTCCAGGTAGTAATAAGGTTAGGGAGTGTATACAATGACTGTTGCATGGGTGTATGCCTAGTTTCAAACTCATCAAAGTATACAAATTAATGTACACTTTTTATATGTCAATAATTCTATATAATAAAAGCTTAATATGCTAAGTGTCTGATCATCCAGTTGGCAGTTCAACCAATCAAAGCTTAACATGCTAATGATATGCTAAGTCCATTCAACTGCATGCTATGACGTATACTGACCACCTGGGGCAGACAGTTGACTGGTTGACCAGTCTCTATAATGTACACTGATCACGAGGGGGCAGATGCTCTGATGAATAGGTTAACTTGCTGCTTGAGTCCAGCTGATCGGGACTGAGCAAGATGAGCCAGACATGCCTTAGAGCCCTCCATGGTCTCTCCCTGGCTCTAATCATGCACCAGTGGGATCCCTTGGCCTGGCCTGTGCCCTCTTGCAATCCTGGACCCATCAAGGGATGTTGGAGAGCTCGTTTCAGCCCAACAGTGAAATGACCAGTCACTATGGCATGCACTGACCACCAGTGGGCAGATGCTTAATGCAGGGGCTGCCCCCTGGTGATAGTGTGCTCCCATATGGGAGGGCCGCTCAGCCAGAAGCTGGGCTCACAGCTGGCAAGTGCAGCAGTGGCAGCACTAAGGATGTCTGACTGATGGCTTATGCCTGTTCCCCTCTGCGAAAGGGAGAAGACCTGGCTAAGGGGCACCCCACCCCCTGAATGCAAGAATTTTATGCACCAGGCTTCTAGTACCTCTAGTACCTCAATAAAATTTTAAAATATTTCAATTATTTTTCTATTGGGTTGTATGTCTCTTTTTACCCAATGTAGAAAATCATTATTTATCCTATGTTGAGTTCCTTGATGAATACAGTATATATACTATAAAATCTCTTCATCCAGTCTGTGGCTTGCCTTTTAATGTTTAATGTCATTTTAAAAAATGAACTTACTATTTATATAGCCCAATTTATTATTATTCTCTCTCATTAGTTAGTGCTTTTCTAGTCTTTCTTAAGAAATGTTTGTCTACATCCAAATTTTGAAGTGTTTTTTTTAACCTGTTCCAAAATTTTCCCCCATAATCTACCTTTGGTATTTAGGTTTAGATCTACTTCCTCTACTGTAGATTTTTGTCTGTGACATTTTACTCTGTGACTGATATAAAACATTGTCACCAATTTAGTGGCTTAAAATATGAAGCTACGATCTTACAGTTCTATATGTTAGAAGTCTGACTCTGGTTCCATGGACTAAAAATAAGGTGTCAGCAGGATGGTGTTTCTTTCTGAAGGCTGCATGGGAAATCCGTGTCCTTGCTTTTTCCAGCTTCTAAATCTATCCTCATTTACTACTTCATGACCACCTTCCATCTGCAAGCCAGCCTAGGCCGTTTGAGTCATCCTCATTACATCACTTTGAACTTTTCTCTCTCTTCTTTCGCTTTTGAAGATCTTTGTGATTATATTAGGTCAACTCAGATATTACAAGGGGATCTCTAGATATCTGTATTTTAAGGTCCTATGACTAGCAACCTTGATTTCATCTGAAACTTTAACCCCCCTTTGCTAAATCAGGTAACATATTCAGAGTTTCTAAGGATTAAAACACGGGCATCTTTGGGGGGCCATTTTCTGCATCTCATAGGTATAAATTAGAGTTCAAATGTCATGTTTTTTTTCCCCATATTGGCATTGAATTGATCCAACATCACTTATTAGACATGTACAAAGAAACAATAACAAAAATCAGGGGTTTGGTTCTTTTTCTGAATCTCTTCTATTCCATCTCTCTATCCCACTGTTGACACTGTTTTCTTAATTTCTTTTATTCTCAATAACTATTGGTATTTAGTAGTTCTATGGCTAAATTATTTTACTTTGAGATTGCATTGACTGATCTTGGTCTTTTGAATGTTTGGAAACATTTCAGAATGGCTTAATAGTTTCCAAAAATTGATATTGAGTATTTTCATTTGGGTTGCACTAAATTTGGGAGCAAAGTGACATCTTTGAAATATACATTAAAATATTGATATCTTCTATATATTTCTTCAATAAATTTCTGCTCAGGGTAGAATCTTGTAAGGTTTTGTAAGATTTATTCATAGCTATTTCATGCTTTAGGGTACTATTTTAAATTATATCTTTGTTTTTCAATTTTCTCTTTGTTGATTTATATAATACAGAGGTTTTTTATATTGACCTTTTATTTAGTGACCTTTATATATTCACTTATTGATTTTAATAATTTCTCTGTATACAGCCATAACCCTTGCTCTGCTTTTAAGAAGTTTTTTAGCTTAATTTTGTAGACCTTTTCCCCCAGGTTGCATGAGACATAAGCAAATGTTATAACTGAGCTTGTGTGAAGACAATTGATTATCTAATATTTTCACCAAAAGCTCTGCTAAATTGCCTGTTTCTTACCAGCTTCCCTTTGCCCAGGTAACACCTGGATTCTCAGAGTCCTGTTCAAACCCAGAATCAACAAGTACTCCCTGGGGAGAATTCTCTGCTGTATATCCCTCTCTGGACTCTTAGCCCTTAGTAGTTCTTCTTAGTATTTCATCATCTCTCTGATCCTTTCAAACAGAAGTCTTGTACTATACCTGATTCCTCTAATTACTTCTGGGCTGATCACTATTCTACATTTCAATGGGTATTCCATGTTGAATTTTATCAAGTTACTTTTATAAATGTATTGAAAAGGAGTATATATTTTTACCTCATTTTTACAAACTAATTTTAATATTAATTTTTAATAAAAGTTCTTTATTAATTTATTTCGTCTACCTATTTGGTTTATTTGTTTACTTAACTCAAAAGTTTAGTTTGTCATTTTTTAGTCTTTCTTTGTTTCCAATATAAATGTTCATATTTATAAATTGAACTGTAATTACCATTTTAGGCATACCCAAAATATAAAATACAGTATTTCAATTATTTACAATGTTAAATATTTTAAAATGCATATTTTAATATCTATTGTGAATTATTTTTACCTCAAGATATTTAGAAAACTGTTTATAATTTCTCAAATATATGCATATTTTAAGTATGATATTAATATTTAATTCTAATATAATTAAATCATGGCTTAAAAAGAATGACCTAAAGAATATAAATGCTTTGTAGTTTATTAAAATTTGTTTTTGCTCTAAAACTGTATATATTATTTAAGTATATATACTTTAAATGTGGGTATTAACTTACATATATGCATACCCAGATCAACTTCGCAAATAATTATTTGAATTTCCTATGTCCTACTTTTTGTTACTCCTGTAGGTTGAATATTTTTCCTTTTTCAAATATTTTCTTTTTAAAATTTTATTTGTGAATTCTTTGCCATGGCTTTACCTTGGAATTGTGTAAGTATCAAGTCTATCCTGAGCATCTGTCTGCCTTCCCACACGGGTTTTGGGCTAGTTCTGTTAGACCGCAAAGCAGTACTATTAGTCTGGCCTCTGATTTTCAGTTAACTTTTCTATGTAAGATTATATTTTCTTATCCTGGCCAGTTTTGCTCAGTGGTTAGAATGTTGGCTCTAAGGGTCACAGATATGATTCCTGGTCAAGGGCATGTACCTCTGTTGCAGGTTTGATCCCAGCCTGTCTGGATATGTGTGGGAGGCAACCAATTGATGTGTCTCTCTGACATCGATGTTTCTCTCTCTGTCTTTCCCTCTCCCTTCCTACTACTCTCTCTAAAAATTAATGGACAAAATATCCTTGGATGAGTATTGAAAAGAAAAAAAGATCGCATTTATTCTCTTTTTCTGTATAAAATTGCCTTTGATATTTAAACAACACTTATTATAATTTATTATAATATTCATAAATATTGAGATATCTGGAGTTTGCTGTAGTTCAGGAATTCTAGAGTCTTAGCTTGGTGGTTCTGGCTCAGAATCTCTCATTAATGAAGATTGCCACATGAATTTTGCCACCCAGTGCACTATTGCCCTGTGTTGTATCCTCTTCTTTGTTCTTTTTACTTATTGGTTTAAGAAATTGGGGGGGGGAGGGAGAAAGAGAGAGAGAGAGAGAGATCATGATCACACCACTTTTGACAAATTAAATTTGCTTCAGATCAAATGTTCCTTCTTTATTTATTTTTTTCCTGTATGGTTTGCTGACTATTGTTGGTATACCTAAACTACTTTTCAGATCCACAAACTGCTATTATTTAACTTTTTGACTGATTCCTTGTGTGTTATTAAAAAATAAATACTGGGGAGAGGAGAGATAACAATTATATCTACTTGACATGTTTGTTGTGAATCTAAGACAACAACATGTGAAAAAACCAAGTCAGAACTTGGTCCGGCACAATTTTAAGCCAACACAGTATTACATGTTTGGTGAATTGTCTATTTAAATGCTCATGAATTTGACTCTACAATGAATCTTTATTTTTTATGCCACTGGTCCCCATAGTCAATACATGCCAACCGTGCTTGATACTTTTAAGAAATATATAGAAATATATATATTTTTATTGATTTCAGAAAGGTTGAGAGAGAGAGAGAAACATTAATGATGAGAGAGAATCATTGATAGGCTGCCCCCTACACCTCCCCACTGGGGATCACACCCATAACCCAAGCATGTGCCCTTAACCAAAATTGAACCCAGGACTCTTGAATCCACAGGCCAAAGCTCTATCCACTGAGCCGAACTGATACTTTTACAATAACATGGCTCCTTATAAAAGTTATTTTAGGCTGGATCCACGTGTTTCGGAGAAGAAATAATCATATCAGATAAAAGTGACACTAAGTCACATCAATCAAAGTGATTTTAGTAAACACCTGTGGGAACTTCTGCCAAAACACAACTTATGGATTTATGTTAGTCATGTTGATGTTTTGTGAGCTTGTTTTCCCTGGCCTTTGCTCATGAGATCAATCAAGGACACATGTCTTTAGCTTGGTCAATAAGGTTTTCTCTTTAGAGAAATAAACTAAAAGAATATTGACAAAGAGAAATGTGAGTGATACATGAAAAATTCTTAGAAATATATACAAATTCATGAAAACTTATGAATGATGCCTCAGAATCTATCTTGTTTTCTATCACCCTGAGTTCCAGTTGTTCATGTTTACATTCAGTGCATAAAATCCAATTCACAGAACTTTTATTTTCTATTAAATAAGTTATTAAAAGATGTATAATTTTTATTATAAATTTGAGCACCTGAATCTCTCTCAGCAAGTTTATTAACCACTAGAGGCCCAATATACTAAATTCATGCAGGGAGGGATGTTCCCTCAGCCTGGCCTGCACCCTCTCCTATTTGGGACCCCTTGGGAGATGTCTGACTGCCTTTCTCAATCTGGGACCGCAGGCTCCTAACTGCCTGCCTATTTGCCTGATTGCCCCTAAACCCTTTGCCTGCCTTCCTGATCACCCCTAACCACCTCTGCCTATCTGATAGCCCCTAACCACCTCTGTCTCTGTTTGATTGCCCCTAACTGCTCCCCTGCTGGTTTATCGCTACTAGCCATCTCTGCTTTACCCCACCTGGGATCTGGGCTTCCCTCCCTGTAGCCAACTGCAGGCACCCAGGACTCAGGCTGGCTTTGCCAGTCCCGGCTGCAGCCTCAGGAAACCACAGGGCAGGAGGCTTGTCCCTCTCCTAGGCCACAGGCACAGCTGTTGGTGCAAGAGACCACGGGGACTATGGGGTGTGCAGCTTGTCCTTCTCCTGGACCACAGGTACAGGTGTAGCTACTTGTGCCTGGGACCATGGGGTGGGTGGCTTGTCCTTCTCCTGGGCCGTAGCCTATCTGGTCCCCATATCTCTCTTGTGAGTTTAATCGTGCCTGGCTGGTCCCCATTCCTCTCTCACAAGCTCATTTGTGCCTGATTGGTCCCCATTCCTCGCCCCAGTGTTGAGTGTCTGAGTGATTATGGTGTGAAGATCATTTGCATATTAGCTCTTTATTATAAAGGAGGATTGGCTGTGTTTCATTAGTTTTCTAAATTCAAGAGAAAGTGTTTGAAATATGATTTTTGAATGTATATCACTCTTTCAGGTAATGAATTCCTACAAGATGTGTAGATTAATATGGAAAAATGTCCTCAGAGTGACTTCTCTGAGAATCATTTCTCTTAACTCTATCCATCTTAGACTTAGCAGTTTGAGTTGACTACACAAAGAAGGAACCATTTGATTGATAGGGGATATATGACTCCATACACTTCCCCAAGCCATGTAATATGCATCTCTTAAGCAACCATAAATCATATTTTATACTTAAAGTTGGGTTGCTCTAGAGACTAAATGGAAGGGAGATACAGGGTCTCATTAGGATCATTCTCAAGCAATAAGAACTTGAACGCTGAAACTCAGGCCAACCTAGTTTCAGTTTCTTTTCCACTTACTAAAGCTAAAACTTTGTTTAAGACACTTAAACTCTCATTACCACAATTTCTTCACCTTTCAATAAGAACAAGGCAAGGTATTTGGCCTAATTTTTTTCACTGTTATATGTTTAGCACCTACAACAGTGTCGTTTCCATACAGTCAAATAATATTGAATGAATAAATGAAATAGTTTATATTGATTTTGGCTTGAATGAAATAATATGTGTAAAATATATTTTATTGGTAAGGTTATCTTCAAGAGAGTGAAAATAAATTCTGGAAGTTGCTAAAACAAAGAAAAAACAAAAGAGAAGCACCCTAACTGGTTAACATTAAAACTGCAGCCTAGAAGCAGTAAATCTTTCTGTAGAGCTATAGGGATTTTTGGAAACAGGGCTTTTAAAACAAAGATGATGCCTCTAAATCTGTTTTCTCTGAAAGTTATTGTCTTTGTTCTATCACACAAAATTATCCATGAAATAAGAGAGCTAGCTGCTTAATCCCACACTCATATCCTTAAAGCTGCATCATCAGAAAGGAAAAAATGCTTTTCTCTCCCACTTCCAATTAAATAAGAGTCTGGAGAAGTGTTCTGACTGGAATGTAGGAGTGCATCCCTATTATCTTGGGGAAAACAAAAATTCTTTGAAGAAAACAAAACAATAGCCATTAAAAATCATTTATAACAATGTTTTCCACATACTAAAAGTTTAATACAGTTAGGTAGGGGGGGCATTCTGAAAATGTAAATTTTAATCTCAGCTCTCATGTTAGCACAGTGACTTTTAATAAATTAATGTGTCCCTCTGAGCCTCAAATTATGTCTAGTGTAAATGATATGACTATCTCACTGACTTTTTAACTTGATAAAATAAGATGAAATTTGGTTATAGTGCCTGTCAGAATAGATAGTCCCTAACTGCCAGCTCATTCCTATGTCCTCATTATAAAATTGTAGTTTTCAGCCTCTCTTTCTCAGTGTCCCCATCCATTACTTAGCTGTCAAGTGTGATGACTAATTTCTTCCTGATAAAACTATTGTTTGGAGGGGAAATGAAATACTATACATTATAAACACATTGAGAGGTTGCATTTAATATTTGAGCATATGGGGTTGTTATAATAGATGAAAAAATGTTCATTTCATTTTTAAAAAGCTAACAATAACTCAGCCAATGACTAGAAACAATAAATTAAAAGATACATTAAACTATGATATAATTTGAGACTATCTGGTTATCACTGAGATTTAACAACAGATTCCAATATTGTTATATAAATCATTGATGTTGTATACATAAGTGGTTATCATAATTAGAGCTATCTGGTGAAAGATAAAAATGACTAGAAATAAGTAAGTATACATAAAAGAAATCTATGATGCTGTTTTTATTAGGTTCAGGAAAATCTATCTCCTGAAACTAAATATATGTGTTAGCAAGCTTTCAGACCTAGGCAAAGTACTCATCTATTTCAAAGTTCTATTTACATGATAGATTCTCAACATCTTTCTTTTTAAAATCTTGTATATGCATCTTTAAAGAATTATTACTGACTCATCACACTAAAATAAAATCGTTGGCATAAAAGGAATCCAGTTGCCACGATGGTGAGGTTTTAGAAGTGAATTAATTAAACAGTACTGGGATAGGTAAGAAAGCAACACTAGTTTTTGTCAGAAAGAAGCTCCAATTATACCCACAGAAACTATTGTTTCCAAGGTCTGTGTCATTCTTACGGTAAGGAGATCAAGACTATGTGTCATAAAGTACTTTTATGTGTGACTGTCAGAAGAACTGGGATTTTTGAGAATTTTCAGGAATGTGAATGAGCAGTTGAAGGACCCATTTGATGAGCAATGAGACTTTTGAAAGTGATATGTGGTGATAGACTATTATGGCCATTTGGTGACTCCTGGCAGAAAAACAAGCTGTCTGCTTTATTTTGAATGATAAATGTATTCTACCAGTCAGTCATCCATACTCACTGACCCACTACTCCACTCCACATGCCATGTGCAACCATGTACCCCCTTTTTGCCATTTGTGTTACTCTACCTGGAATGAATTATCTTTCTCTCTCTTAAAGATGACTTATCTTTAAGACTGAGCAGGTTTCCACTCTCTGAGGATTACCAAATGACAGAAAGTTTGTGTAAATGGGTCACAAATTCATTCTTTACACTTATTTTACATTTTTGATAATTTTCTTAGTCCTTTTGTGGTTCATGATACTTTGAATGGTGTTTATCATATATATATATATATGTGTGTGTATATATATATATATATATATATATATATATACATATATATATATGAGAGAGAGAGCGAGAGAGAGAGAGAGAGAGAGAGAGAGAGAGAGAGCGCTCGCGTGCATGCGCACCAGGGTCATAACATTCAAAATGACCAAACACCTGGGAGATAGAGGTGAGTCTGATCATCATCATCAGTAGCAGCGGCTGCTGTTAAGACTCTCTCTTTCTCCCAGAGGTGAGCAGTTCAGCCCACTTGCCAGCAGCCTGGGGCGGCTGCTGATCAGCCCCACCTCTATGGTCAGGCCCGGAGATCGGTCCAGAGATGCTGACTGGCATAGAAACTGACCAATCAGAACCAAATTTGAGTGAAGTGTGAGGAGCCAGTGGTTGCCTAGGAGGTAGAGCTTTTAACATTATCTGGCATAGAAACCAATCAATCAGAACCTACTCTAGGTGAACTGCAAAGGCAGAACCTAAGGTAGGGGCTGAGGAGGGGTTTTAAGGGCAACAGCTGTTTGGTATAAGGTATAAGAAAGCAGTTCCATTTTTTAATGACCAGTTTGATGGTATAGTGCATATGGCTGGCTATCAGTCCAGATATAGGATTATGTATTTTTGTCTGCCAAGAGCATCTCCTCCTGCTGAACCACTCCCCATTTAATCAATCCTGTCTTATATAATATATCTATACTAATAAAAGTATAATATGCTAATTAGATAAAGTCAACCAACCATCTTTCAGACATCTGACTTCCTTCCAGACAAAGCTAAAGTGGTGGGGGCTGAGGCAGAGAGGGCAGTTGTGGGCAATCAAGCAGAAAGGCAGAAGGGTTGGGGCAATCAGGTAGGCAGGCAAGTGTTAGGAGCCAGTCATCCCAGATTGGAGAGGGTGAAGGCTGGGCTGAGGAACCATCCTCTGTGCATGAATTTCATGCACCAGGCCTCTACTATATAATAAAAGTCTAATATGCAAATCAACTGAATGACAGAATGACAGATCGCTATGATGTGCACTGATCACCAGGGGTAGTTGTTCAAGGCAGGAGCTGCCCGCTGGTGGTCAGTGCTCCCCCCACCCCCAGAGGGAGTTTTGCTCAGCTATAAGCCACACTCATGGCTGGCAAGCACAGCAGCAGTGGTGAGAGCCTCTCCCCCTCCACAGTAGTGCTAAGGATGTCTGACTGCCCCAAGGGCTCCTGGACTGTTCAAGGGCACAGTTTGGGCTGAGGGTCCCCCTCGGTGCACAACTTTCATGCACCTGGCCTCTAGTTTTTATATAATTGTAGATTTGCATGCAGTTAAAAATAATATGGAGAGATCTTGTGTACCATTTATCTAGTTTCCTCAAAGGTAATATTCTGAAAATCTAGCGTAAAATTAAAACCAAATATTGATACAATCAAGACTCAGAACATGTCTATTATTCTATCATTATAAAAATCCCTCCTCTTGCCTTTGATAAGCACATCCAATTTCCTTCCATCCCACCCAGGACTTAACCCCCAGCACCCATTAATCTGGTTTCATTTCTATAATTTTGTCATTTCAGGAATGTTATCTAAATGTAATAATAAAACAGGGAAACTTTGGGATTTTTTTTTCCTTCAACATAATTTTTGACAATTTGTCCAGGTTTTTGTTTTATATGACTAGGTTTTTTATATTTTTATTACTGACTAGTATTCCATGGTGTAGTCTAACAAAGTTTAACTATTTATCTATTGAAGAACACCTGGGTTATTGCCAATTTGGGGTTAAAAGTGAAAGTTTATTTAAACATTTGTGAAAAGGTTTTTATAAAAACACATCACTATTTATTTTTATTTATCCAGGAAAAATGCCCAAGACTATAATTGCTGAGTTGCTGGATCATGTGTTAGTTAAATCTTTCTTTCTTTTCTTTCTTTCTTTCTTTCTTTCTTTCTTTCTTTCTTTCTTTCCTTCCTTCTTTTCTTTCTTTCTTTCTTTTGTTTTTTATCAGTGACAAAATTTAGCAGTCTTCTAAAGTATCTGTATAATTTCTACATTCTTACCAGCAATGTATATATGGCCCAGTTTCTCTACATCACATTAACATTAGAGCTTTGTCTATTAAAAGGAAAAATTAACAATTCTGCCCAGCCCAGTGTGGCTCAGAGGTTGAACATCTACTTTTGTACCAGCAAGTCAAGGTTTCATTTCTGGTCAGGGCACATGCCTGGGTTGCAGGCTGAGTTCCAAATAGGGCATGTAGAGGCAGCCTATCAATGATTCTCTCTCATCATTGATATTTCTAGCTTTCTCTCACTCTCTGTTCCTCTCTGAAATCAATAAAATTGTTATTATTTTTAATGAGAAACTCTCCTAGTGATATCTCATTGTATTTATTTAAACTTTCATAATAGTTAATGGTATTGAACATTTTTCACATACTCATTTCCTACCTGTATATCACTGTGGCTGAAATGTCTTTCCTCCTGTCTTTTGTCCATTTTCTGACTAATTTTTTAAATTGAATTTTGAAAGTCCTTTGGCATCTAAAATATATGGTTTGAAAATATTTTCTTGCAATTTGTAGCTGCCTTTTCATCCCCTTAGCAGGAAATTTTATAGAGAAATTATTTTTTTAAATTTGTATAAAGTCCTACTTATATATATATTTTTATATATCATGCTATTGGTACCAAGTCTGAGAATGCTTTCCCTAAAATTGTTTATCTCCTATTTTAGATTATGTTTTACATTTAATTCCATTTACATTTAAGGGGGGGCTTTCTGTTCCACCAAGTGCAGAGAAATGTCCTGGCTTCCTATTTGGGCTTCTCTGATATCATATTGGCAGGTGTTTGAAGCACCTCCTAATAGGATGCCCACTCAATATTGGCTGGCATGGCTGGGGGTAGGTCACTATTTTTACTGTGATATTTATCTGGTTTAGAGAGTGATTGTCCAAACATTTTCTCTCTTGCTAGTCTGCCCTTTTCTTGGTCTTGGCCAGAGAAAGCATGCTTTTGTTGCGCTTTTTTTCTTTTTTTGACTGTTAGCATTTCTGGGTTGCCAGGTTCTTTGGCTGCAAGTGTAAGATATTTGAGGCAAACAGAAAATCCAGTGCACTCTTGTTCCTTAGGTTGAAATGCTCCTAGCCAGTCTCCCCTTTTGTTGTCATATTTTATAGCCTTCTTATGTTTGTTACATACATACTAGTGGCCTGGTGCACAAAATGTGTGCACATTAAAAGGGAATTAATTAGAGGAAATATTTTAATATTTCTATTTGCCCTTTCTCTATAATAGAAGTGTCAGCAATAAAAGAAAATTAGTAATGTATATGAAAATATTCTTCCTATCAGAGGTGAGACATAAACTTGCCAGGCCCACCCCATTGGCTGAGATCCAGACCTGCCGGCTCCACCCCTGTCAAGCCACACCAGGTGAGGGGTGAAGTCTTAGGTCCCCTGGTACACACCAGGCATGGGGCACAGTCTCAGGCCTTCTGGTACACCATCAGTCCTCTGACCTCGTATTGGGGCAGGGGGCATGGCTTGAGGTCCCCTAATAAACCCCACTGGGTGGGGTACATGGCCCAAGTTTCCCAGTCATAGTGAGTATTTGAACTCCATTCTCCTGGTCGAAGTCCAGAGGGGACAATTTGCATATTAGCCTTTTACACATATAGATGATATCCTTGGTGGGAAGAATGTAAAATATATGTCTTGTCCGCTTCTCTAGGTTTTTCAATGTTGTGTTTTAAATTCTATATCTATATAGTCCATCTCCCAAGTAGGTCTTAGGTCTTTGAAAAATGATATAATATTTTATGGCTTGGCAATTATATCATAGCACCTGAGTTCATGGTTGTGGTGGAGATGCTACTGGTTTGACCCAGCCTTGCCACATGGCGCCTATCAGCAAAGGTGATCCTCTGCAGCCACTGTTGCTACCAGACACTGTTCTTTAGGCCAGGAATACACATCTGACTCCATTGTCCAGTTCCTGAGACATTTAATTAAAAGGCAAAGATGTGTGGGGAGAGGATGAGTGCAAAGATGTCCATGGAAGAGTTGAGAAAGACAACAGGATTGTTTCCATCTCCTCGTGTAATAAAATAAAAATTTAGAACTGGGCAATATTCTCCCTTGTGGGATGAGCAAGGTAGTCTTAAAAAAAAAGAGAGCTGAAACCAGTTTGGCTCAGTAGATAGAGCATTGGCCTGTGGACTGAAGGATCCCAAGTTCGATTCTGGTCAAGGGCGTGTATCCATTCTGGTTACGGGCACATCCCCAGTGGGGGGTGTGCAGGAGGTGGCTGATCGATGTCTCTCTCTCATCGATGTTTCTAACTCTCTATCCTTCTCCCTTCTTCTCTGTAAAAAAAATTAATTAAATATATTTTTAAAAAGAGAGAGAGAGAAAATAAAGTCATTGCACAGGAAAATCAGAGTGAAAAACCAAGAGGTGGGGGGAAGAGAGAGAGAGAGAGAGAAAGAAAGAGAACTGCCTGGATTGCATGTTGTGTTTATATTTTTTATCTAAATTCTTCCTCCAGCAGACACCATTTCTGTCTAATTTTTCATGCCCCTGGATCTATCCTGTTTCCACTATTCATTTGGTTTCTCCTATTTGTCATAAAATAAATAATTCTCAATTTCTCAATTTAATAATTATCCATATTGGGTATACATTTGTAAATCTGTAGAACTATATTTAGTAACTCTCCCTCTTTCACTTCCATTTATTTTCTTTTTCTTATTCTCTTTTAGTCGGTGTTGGTATAAGAAAAGTAGCAGCATTATAGGTAAAGAACTAGTTGCAGAATATTTTAGCTCCTTATCCCCACAACTCCCTCCCACAAGACTCCCCGAATGCATAATACTTATAAAATCTTGTTTACATCTGGGAGCAACTAGCAAATTATAATACATTAAAAAGCATTCTTTGTTTGAAAGCAATGAAAGATTTATATTCATTCACTTTGACAATACATATTTAAATGCCCCATTATGAATGCAGTAACAGCATAGATATTTAGAGCTATAAAATATTTACATATATAACAAAAGAAAGGCATCTGACTCACAATTTTAAATAGCTGCACCAACTATGATTTGAGGATCTTCTGACATTTAGAGTTTGTCATTATTCATTTGGAGAAAAGATGTTAAAGGTGTTTATTGAAAGTTGCAGAAAGGGTGCCTTTTCCTTATAAGCATGTTGATTCATGAACTGGTGGGGAATTGGACTTCTTTTGACATAAGATTTGTTGTAATTACCAATACCAAATCCTGAAGGTCCTAGATAAGGTCTAAGATCTCAAATGTAAGCCTAACAGGTTCCCTTGAATAGAAAAAAATTCATTAGATAGTAATAGTTTCTAAACCTGCTTAGAAAATTCTCTTTTTATTATTTAATGGAATTGTCTATCAACAATACAACCTCATTGCATCTTCAATATATTAGTTAGTGGGACTTAGTTTACTTCTGGAAATTGCTTATATTTTAGGGTGTATTAAAACTGGAAGTATGTTGGAAAAGGGGCTAGAAAGATATCCTTAGCTAGAAATAAAGATAAGGGGCACTTGTAATTTTGATTGCATGATAGCACCAGCACAATGGGTCTCCTTTCTTTTAATCAAGTTCACAAGACAAAGTACACATAGCTACAGACTAATAAAATGACAGTAATTTAAGGAGCAGCATCCCAGTGTGGTAAATTTAGTTCTCTATATTCATTGTCTCCCCTAATTCTCACAAACATCTATAAAAAAAAAGTATTGGCCATTTCACATATGAAAGATCTAAGTGTTTTAAAGACATTAATCCACTATCTATAGTCACATATATAGGAAGCAGCAGAATTGGGATCTGAACTCAGATCCAACTACAAAAGCTGTTGTGTTAACTAAATTGTTATATTGTCTCTGAGAGTGCCACAAAATTCTTATCTTCTCCCCCAGGCTTAGACCATTTTCATTCTCAACAAAAAGAGTTTCAGCAGGATTTCACTGATAGTTCAAATTCTCTTTAATTCACACTATGCTTCTGGAATTTGCTAATTTCTTTTTAGAAAAAAAAATAGAGAGAGGGAGGATCTGCAAATGATAAAAATGTGTCTAGTTTATCTCAGGCATTGATCAAGGATAAATAATTGAATTTGCCCATAATATTGAAGCCACCAGGCAATTTAAATAACTGAATTTATATGTCTCTACTAAGTATAATTTTTATTAATACATCCTGAGCTTTAAATGATATAATCTTTACAAACCTTGCATTTTGAATGGCTGTGCAAGATGTTGTAATAAAGTTAGTTCTGTGGATTTAAATCTTAACAGCATAGTTTTCATTACCTTGTTCCAGAGAAAGAATTTTAATAAAGCAGCAATACACACAATTCAACTGAACACATTGAATTTGTAAACAAAATATGTTTATCAAGCCCCAGGCTCTTTCCCCCTAAAAAATATAAATGTAATAAGTTTTCCATTCCAATAGTTTATACAAGTATTACAAATAAAAAGCTATCAGATTAAAGATCACATCTGATAAGGATTGAGAGACAAAGCAGGAAGCTCCATAGAGAAAAAGACTTGTAGGATGGTTCTGAATTTGGCCATAGTGAGAAGGTTCATAGAGAAAAGAGGATGCTCTTGAAAGTGGGGTAAACGGGAGAAAAGATGTAGGTGCAGGAAGGGCCATGGAATGAAACATTAGACACAAAAGTGTAGAGCGGGTGAGCAAGGTGACTGTTATAAAGTCATGTTCAATGTAGACTAAAGAACATATTTACCAATGTCATCTCTGATAAGACTTTAATCTGCAAAATTTACCAGGAACTCATACAACTTAACAAAAGGAAGATAATCCAATCAAAAACTGGGCAAAGACCTGAATAGACACTTTTCAGAAGATGACATACAGAAGGCCAAAAGACATATATAAATATGCTCAAAGTCACTAATCATCTTAGAGATACAAATCAAAACAATGAGGTACCATCTCACACCTGTCAGAATGGTACCATCAATAAATGAACAAAATGACAAGTGCTGGTGAGGATGTGGAGAAAAAGAAACCCTCATGCACTGCTGATGGGAATGCAGACTGATTCAGCCACTGTAAAAAAAAAAACACAGTATGGAGTTTTCTCAAAAAACTAAAAATGGAATTCCCATTTGACTCAGTAATTCCACTTCTAGGAATATATCCCAAGAAAGCAAACACCAATCAGAAAGTCTATATGTACCCTTATATTCATAGCAGCACAATTTACAAATGCTAAGATTTGGAACAGCTTAAGTACCCATTAGTAGATGAGTGGATTAAAAAATGGTGGTACATCTACACAATGGAATACTAAGCTGCTGTAAAAAAGGAACTCTTACCATTTACAGCAGCATGGATGGACCTGGAGAACATTTATGCTAAGTGAAATAAGCCAGTCAGAGAAAGATAAAAATCACATGATCTCACTCATTTGTGGAATATAATGAACAATATAAACTGTAGGACAAATGTAGAGCTAAGTCATAGAAGCATTGAACAGACCATCCAACCTAAGAGGGAAGGAAGGAGAGGTGAGGGGCTGGGGTATGAGATCAACCAAAGGACTTGTATTCATGCATATGAGCAGAATCAATTGACACAGAAAGTATGGGGGTGAGGACGTGTGCTAGTGTCTGGGGGTGGCCAGGGAGAGGCCACTGGGGGAAAAGGAGATTTACAGAATACTTTAAAAATAAAAACATTTTAAAAAGATTTAATTTATAATTTTATGGGAAGTCTTGAGGAGTTCCTTGGCATTATTGTTTGTTTGAAGATGGGGCAATCATCCAACATTGCAGGAGCAAATAGTACCTTGTTCAGGATAATTGAAGCTGGGGTGAGGAAGCATTTCCTAACTCATAAAGCAGACCACCTGATGTTGAATTAAGGAGAACAGACAAATCAGGATGAGCCAATGGCAATTATGTATGTAGTGGAAAATGAACATCTGCCTAAAGGTTTAACAGAAATGGAAAAGAAATGGACTGTTCTGAAGATACTATGAAATCAGAGCCTCAGGTTTTGGTAAATGAGTATATGATAGGCACAGAAAAATCACATGCATTCATGAGCACTCTCAGAGGACATGAAAGAAAACAGATGTGTGAAGGTTTTATTTTTATTCTTAGAATCGCTCCTTTAATTAGGGATTTATTGCAATAATATACATGGTAGTAAGGAGCTTGAGCTCCAAACAGAACTCCAGGAATTGTTAAACTGTCAGGCTTCATAAAGACTGGTGATTCATGATCCACAGCTGTGCGTGAGGCTAGGCTGTCTTATGGTCCCTACTGTGTAAGGAGCTTGTTGATATTTAATTAGGACTCTGTACTACCTGCACAGCTTTTGTTGCATTTCCCATGGCAAAGCAATGATCCTCGCTCCAAATCTATATCTTGAATGAAGGAGAGCATATAAGGGGCCTATTATGTACTCCTTTATGCTTGCTGCCACTCCTGCACACAGGCCACCAGCTTATATTTGTTGCAATCATTTGTTACTGAGAATAGTAAACTCAAAAAATAATGACTTGAAGTAATTTCCTTTACATTAGAGAACTTTGAGGGTAAAACAGCCTAGGGATGTATCAAGGAAGTAGTGTCTCAATGTAACTTCTATTTCCAGGGTAACAGCATGGTTGAGGTACTTCCCCCATTATGTTCACATTCAGCGTATCAGGAGGGACAAGGAAAAGGGAACCTTTGTACGTAGAAGAAATTCTGTGCGTGTCTTGTCCATCATCATATTGGCTAAAATGTAGTCACAATTCTAAGCTAAAAAAAAAAAAATGCAGCCGAAACCGGTTTGGCTCAGTGGATAGAGCTTCAGCCTGCTGACTAAAAGGTCCCAGATTCGATTTCAGTCAAGGGCATGTACCTTGGTTGTGGGCACATCTCCAGTGGGGGGCGTGCAGGAAGCAACTGATAGATGTCTCTCTCATCAATGTTTCCAACTCTTTATCCCTCTCCCTTCCTCGCTATAAAAAAAAAATCAATAAAATATATTAAAAAAAATAAATGCAGCCATTTAACTGGGTAGCCATGTTTCCAGTAAAAATTTGGAGTTTGTTTACTAAGGAGGGAGAAATGTCATGGATTCAGGGAGACAAATAGTTGTCTCTGGCTCAATATAATAATTGATTGATTGTTTGGGGTTCATTGCGTACTAGTGGTTCAAGCTGCTATAGCTGATGCGAATTAAACCAGCTAGAGACCTGCTGATGCTGCTCTCTCCCTAAAGGGTATGGCTAGGCAGTTTTCTTAGAGACTGCAAGCAAAAGAGAGATCATAATTGGCCTTGCCCAGGACATGGAATGTGAGTAATCCTGGTAGTGACAGAGAATTGATGAGACCAATTTTGTTCTCATTAAGTTTTTACTGATGGTGGGGCATAAATGTCGATAACTCTGTTTCTGCGGTCCAAATAAACTTATTGCAAATGAGGCTATAATAAATATTATAATTGTAACTTGGAGACTTTGCAATCATCGTCTCTTTTCCAAAGGGAACAGATGGCCGCTGATAGTGAGCTACTCTTACAGAATTGCTCCCGCTTTCCATTCTAGCCAAAGGCTTTTCCTGCACACTCACCTCAGAAATCAGGCTCAGTGAGAGCTCTACATTTACTTGCAAATGGCAAGTGGTGTTTTTGTATGAAGGTTTCAGTCCTATTACTTTCCAGTGCATACTTTTACTTCACAAATAATGTGACAGAGGTCAGGACCATGTTTCATCTATAAGGATCTTTTAGAGAATTCAGAGGTTACTTGTCATTTTTCTTATCAAGGAGCCTTTGTCAGAGAGGACAAATAACCAATGCAGCCTGGGGTGGGAAGACACCAGCCCCACCCATGTGTTAGCATTTGGGAACTTGATCCCCATCAAGGGAGTTACATTGGAGGCTCCATCCAAGCAGACACAGGAGTATTCAGAAGGAACTTCAGGGTCTTTTCCCATGCCTTAGGCTCTGTCTCTGGGTACTTGGACAATTATCTGCCAATGGCAACATGAGTAAAAAAACATAATGAGAAAGGAGTCCTCCAACTTTCCCCCTATCTGAGTTGCCTAGCCTTCTTCAGCTCACCATTTATAAAGACAGCTTCACTTCTGTGTTCCCACTGGCTTATTAGATTCACTTGTTCCTTCTGTTTTCTAGCATGAGAATTAGATTTAAGGGAAGGATCCAGCAGCTAATGCTAGTTTAACCTGAAAGAGAAGCCCCTAATTAAATATTATCTCTCCTTCATTTTTTAACCTTCTTTATGCTACCTGCCAAGGGCCAAATGGAGTTGGTCTCATCTGACTCTTTATTCGTTATTATTCAGCCATGACTAACTCAGAAAAACATTGTCTTTGTGTGTTCAAATTTTCAATAGCCAATATGAAGATTCTATTTGGGTAGAGTTCTTTCCATTGCAATCAGCAACTGAAGGACAGGCTTTATAGGTGGAGATTATAAGCCTGGGCCTTCTGAAGCCATGGACAGGCTTAGGAAGAATGTGTGGAGAAAAGAAATAAGATTGGAATTTATTATTCATCGGTTTTTAAGTGCGCCCTACTTGCCAGGCTTTCTGTAATTCAAAAGATGTTTAAAGTCTATACCACATGTATATAATAGTAGTGGTAGCTATAAGAGCTCTGACCTAGCAATGAAAAGGCACTGCTTTCAGGTTAAATTCTGCCATTGAATAGTTCTGTGACCTTGAGCAAATTGTCCACTCAGGGACCCACTTGTCTCATCCATAAAATAAGAACATTGAACTGGATAAAACCTGTATGTCTTTTCTTCATCTCAAATTCAGTGATACTAGCTCCTTTATGTAACCTTTTTTTATTCATCTGCAAAATGAGAAGGTTTGCAGGGGTGGCTTACTTCAGTGATGGTAAAAATATGTTTTTCAAAAATATTGAGAGCTATATAAATGCAAAGCAGTTGCAGGCAGGTTTAGATATGTTTAATGCTTTGCTGTTAACTTTCATAAAACCAGAACCACATTTGAGCATCTGTTATTTTTTCTTGCTCTACATATTTATGTATATTATAGGGAAAAAGGGAACCTGGATCATAAATCTGTTTCCTAGAACAGGTCCAAAGCATTTGTTTATTTTTTCCTAGCCACATAGTATTTTAAAATGTAAATTAAAACCTACTGCTAAGTGTTTTTTTTTTGTTTGTTTTTTTACTCATTTCTTATGATCTTTCGCTTCCTTTTTCTGCTGCCTTGCTGAAAAGTCTTGTGATAAAACGAGACCTTTTTGCTTTGTTGCAAGTGACTTCCTTACTGTTCAGAGGCTGAATTTATCTGTTGCTACTGAAATTTTTTGCATTCTTCTGCCTTTACACCTAACACTCTTGGTGTCAGTTGATTAGTGCTATTCAAGGTTCTGAGCCGATCTTACAGATAATGGTGAAATGTGCTGAAAATACATCTGAATTGCAGCAAGTGAAGGGGCTTTTGAAGTATCTTTACACTTTATTCTAAGAGTATCTGTTTTTACTGCACGTTATGCGATTTGACATTTTCTTAACATTCTAAGTCTCAAAGATCTTCCTAGAAAAATGAATAATCTACCTCTTTTGTTTCTTTTGATGTTAAAAAAGTAGTAAGTGCCTAGCAAACCACTTGGCACATTGTAGATTATAAGTGAAGTTGGTCTCCTTCTCTCATCATTCTCAGTATGCTTGCTCTGTTTCCACTTTTTATTATTGTCACTTATGAAGGAAAAATCTAAATATGTATGTTTTCCCCCTCCCCCCAAGTTTACAGGAACATTGATATGTCTTGTTCATTGGTATGGTTTCAGCATCTGTGATCAAAATTATTACAGAAAGTGTCAAGTAGTAAAAATGCATGCTGACTTAGACATAAAACAGAAAACTAATGAGGAGCAAGCAAAGCACTGACAGTTCTTTTTTCTCTTAGTGCTCCATACTAACCGGCATTAGAATTATAGACCGGTTTTAGAGCTGCTGTGTGGAGAAGAATCAAACTAAATTAAAAGGGGGAGGGAAGTCAGTGTTTTCTAGCTTTTCATTGTTTTTTTTTCTCTATAACCCTATTGACATAAAAGTATTAAATTATTGAACTTAAGAGCCAGCGGGGACCATGAAATCCTTAAGCCATTTTCATTTTTTAATGCTGTTAACCATTCACATATTGATTGAACACTAATATCAAGTGAAACAAGTCTAATCATAGAAAGCTTATATCTTTATCCTTTTAAAGTTTGCACTATTATTATGGATTTGGTTAAACATTCACCCAACATGCATTCATTGTGTCTCTACAGATGTGGTTGGGGCCAGGCATATATTTGAAACGAGATAATAAACAATCCCTTTCTACAAAGAGCTCATCATCTGGATAAGGAGTCAAATGAGTAAGCCAGAAATTATTACATACCCTACTATAAACAATAACAAGTATATGTAAAATAATAGGGAGGCAAGAGTACAGGGTGTGGTGACCAGCAATGGCATAGTGGATTATGTAATATATGAGCCTAATTTTAAAATACATGTGAGATTCAATTAAATACGGACAGGGTAAAGGGTGATCAGTTTGAAAAACCTCAATATTAAAAATATAAATGTGAGATTAAGCATGTGTTTGGTAATCTAAAGTAGTTCTACCTTCATGAGAGAAAGGGCATCCTTGGAAGTGATAGGTTGGGAGGTGCAGGAAATAGACAGGATTAATATCTTGAAACATGTAACGTGTCAGGTTGCATTACAACTTTATATTTTGGCTCTGAGGGCAGGTAAAGGAGTGATGTGATAAAGCAATGTGCAGGATGGAATGTAGAAGAGAATAGTATGCATTTCTGCTATACTTCCAAAAGAATATGATGATTCAGAAACTAAAATCACAGGCAAAATAATATTTGGAATAAAATATAGAAACATTAAATATTACATGTTGAAAGTGGAATATAACACATAGTGGGTAGTAGGATACATTGCCAAGATCAACCTTTCGGAATGAAGACATATCCGAGCAGTTCATTCTTCTGCTGGCTGACAGCCCCCACAGTTGTCAGCCTCCTTGAAGATTGCCTCTAAGTCTGAAGTGAAGTGATTTGCCCATGGTTGAGCTTCCTACCCTAGGCCTTTTGCATTCAAAAATGGATTGACGTTGCAGCGTAAACGTCTTAAAACAATACCAAAAAATTACTAAAAAGCTTTAAGGGTCAAACTAACTTCAGAATTCTCCAGAGAGTCCCCTTGAACTACATCACAACTCCAAGTCTCCCTCTGCTGAACCCAACTTACTCCCCTTTCCTTTCATAAATGTTAATTCTGAACATTTTCTTTAATCAATGGTTTGCACACCGATTGCCATCCCAGAGTCTCCCAGTCAATATCACACTAGAGACATGATATTTTATTTTCTATATTTTATATGCTATAAGTTGTTTCTTCCACTAAGTCCAACTTAATTCCAGAACCAAATATTTCCAATACTGATTTTAACTTTACTCAACTTTTATAGTAACGAGTCATATCAACTTTCCAGAAGCAAAATTTAAAATGTCGATGCTGCAATCACTTTGCTGTATAACCAAAATGAAAATGCTGTGTCTTACATGACACAGGTTGTAATCTCATGCTTAGATATGTTAGCTTCAGAATCATCACTGTCACCACAAAATTCATTGGATGAAGAGACAGGCTAGAAAGCAATTACAAAAACCTAGAGAGGACAAGAGTTCTGAGAAAATCTGTGGCCTTCAGCAGAGGGACATAGTCAACCCTTGGAGGACAACATATAAAGTGAGACCCAAGGCATTAAAATTCAGTACATTTTACTTATTTCTCAGATATCTTACTGATTCCTTCATTAATTGAATTCAATGAGAAAAAAGGGATCAAGAAAACATTTTGATAAAACATCAGCCTTCTGTTGATCAGAGGATGATGAAAATTAAACATATAGTTTTGAAAGAAATAGAAAATATCAAGCACAAGTCACAAAACTAAAATTGTCACAAGGGATATACTTTTTAAAAATATATATTTTAATTGATTTCAGAGAGGAAGAGAGAGATAGAAACATCAATGATGAGAGATCAGTTATTGATTGGCTGCCTCCTGCATATGTCCTGGCCAGGAATCAAACCATAACCCCCTATTTCAGAAGGCAGCACTCAACCACTGAGCAACACAGGCCAGAGACAGTGACATATCTTAAAAGGAAAGATTTCTAGTAATTATGAAGATGGTGAGCAGTTACCTATTGCTTATACTCCTTTCTTAATACAATGATCACTCATTAATGCTATAAGGAAACATTAAAATAACATTTCATGAATAAATAAATTAATAGATGGACAATTCTATTGTCTTTTATCATATAGCTGCAGGCTCTATTTTTTATTTGTGGCTCTTCACTTAATATGTGGACTGGTTCTGTTTTATATCTTCTTGTTATGACATTCAGCTATTGATGGACACTGATATGCTTGTCTCTCTGACCCAGGACTGATTTTATCTGTTCTTTATCTACATTTCCATTCAATTGTAATGTCTTGAATTTGGTATTTTAAGTTTATTTTTATCCACTTCTCTAAATCCCACCTGTCAACACCCTACCTGATAAAATCATGAAGTCCACCCTGGCCCATTAAGATTGACTTTAAATATGATATCTACAAATAGATTAACTCTGTACCAATCTATTCTCTAAACTCCTATCCAAGTAATTTCCTAAAATACCAAAAACAGGTGGGGAGTTAAGAGGCAATAAGTAGGAAGCTAGCACAAATCTTTGATAAAGTCAGATTTTGTCATATTCCTTAATACTAAATGAAGTAAGGAATGCTCTGGAGGAAACAAAATTCAGACAGAAGAAACAATTTCAGTGAACTTGAAGATGGATCAGAGTTGGTAGGTCTGATGAAGAACAAGGAAGTCAGTGTTCCCAGAGGGGTTGGAGGAAGGGGTTCAAAGAAAGAACAGGGAAACAGATCATGGACAGGGACAGACTTTTGTTTTGAGTAAGATAAGAATTGACTAGAGGGTCTGATTGGTAGAATGACATGATCTCAGTTCATTGTAAAAAAGTCACTTCAGCTTCTGTGTTGATAAATGACTCTGGGTGGTCATTAAGAGAACTAAAAGATAAACTAATCTAGTGTGAGAAATAAAGATGGCTTGGGCTCAGGCAGTTGTAGTATCTTACCTAATAATAGCCAAACATGTAAATTAACCATACCTTCACTGTGCCCACAGCCAATCAGAGTGAGTATGCAAATCAATCCAACAAAGATGGCAGTTAATTTGCATACATAGGCACCCAGTGGCCTAGGTCCTGGGAACATCCTAGGCACCTAGGTCAATCCAAGGTAGGCCCCACATGGGCCCTGAGCAGCCTGGGAAGGGGCTGAGCCAGGGGGCTTCTGGGCAGGGCCGAGCCTGTGATCGGAGCCCAGGGGCCCTTGTTCAAGTCTAACATCTCAGCCAGAGGCCTTAGGCCTGAGCAGGGATGGAGCCAGTGATCAGAGGGAGCTGGGGGGCCTCTGCCCAGGCCTAAAGCATTGGCCAGAGGCCTTAGGCCTTGGCAAAGGCAAAGCCAGTGATCAGAGGTTATTGGCAATCAGTGTGAACTACAGGGGAAACACCTTTTCTGAGTGCTTATTGGCTAACCTTCCTGTATGCCACTGGTAATATTAGTAACTTGGATAATAAGAATCCGAGAAGGTAATCTAAGGTTTTTTCACCATACTACTGGAGAAAATGAAGGTCCGCTGCTGGAGGGCTAAGAAATGTCATATCCTTCCCTAGCCAGTTTGGCTCAGTGGATAATGCCTTGGCCTGCCAATTGCAGGATCTGGGTTCAATTCTGATCAAGGGCATGTACCTAGGTTGCAGGCTCCTCCTTGGTCGGGGCCCAGGTCAAGGCTCATACAGGAGACAACCAATCAAAGTGTTCCTCTCACTTTGATATTTCTCTCTTTCTCTCTCTCTCTTCCACATTCTCTAAAAATCAATGGAAACATATCCTCAGGTGAGGATAAAAAAATAAAGAAATGTCATGTATTATGAAGACATATCTTGAAAATGCCTAAGGAAAGTTGTCTCTTTTTCATGGTGACTGGCAGTGGCTGCAGCAGTGGGGTGATAGGGCTGGTGCCTTCTCCTGATCAGTTGGTCACCTCCCACAAAGGGAGAGTAGATTGCGGCTTAGGCCTGCTCCCTACTTTTAAAATATTCTGTATATAGTAAACACTTAGCAAAGCTTGTGATCATTATTACGCCTAAGCCGTCAGTAGGACATCCCCTGAGGTCTCTGAGAATGGGAGAGGGGTCAGGCTGGGCTGAGGGAACCCCCACCAGTGCATGAATTTTGTGCACTGGGCCCCTAGTAGGAAATCAGCTTTGGAATTGAGGATGGTAGAAAAATCTAGCGAGTTCACTGATGAATTGTAGGGGGACTAGGTGGGAGAAGAGATAAAAGAGAAATGATGCCGAAGCTTTTCTCTTAGTCATTTGTTGTGCTGAAATGATGGAGATGCCATGAAACTTTTATGAAGAATCCAAGGAAGTTTTCAGTTTTGGAGTGGGGAGAAATTAGTTCAGTTTTAGATGCATTAGTTGTGTTATGTCTGTTAGCAACTCAAGTGGAGATGTTCAGTAGGCACTAGGATACATCATGTTCAGAGGAACAGTCCAAGCTAGAGCTGTATTTTTAAAGTCATTGGCTTATAGGTGCAGATACAGTATACAATCTATGAGACTGATTAATATCACCTAGGGAGTAAGTGAAAATAAAGAAAAGGCTGGAGGGTAAGCTTGTAGATATGCTAACATTTACCTGTTGGAGATAAAAGGACAAACTAACAAATAATTTGAAACAGATTGGCCAATGATGTCAGATGAGAACTATAAAAGGCTGGTATTACAGAAATCAGGTAAAACAGGTATGAAGGAAAAGTAATTATTTTGTTTAAATGTGGCTTATGGGGAAATAAAATAAGGATATAAACTGGCCTCTGTATTCACAGACTTTTGCTGTCACAGACATTTTCTCCTCTCTTTAGCTACAATTTGTACTTCTATATTCAAGTAATAAACAAAGGGATGTAGTTTTCCTTGTAGTAATGCAACTGTATCCCAAGCTCAAGTATTAAACGTTTGCATGATTACTCAATTAGAGATTTCATTTTATTACTCCCCCTGCTTTGTGACTATGGAGAGTTCATGGGCAGTGATATAAATGATGAGTTCTTATTTCATGATTGAATTGTTAGAAATGCTTTCCTTTTTTTATTGTTTGTTTTTGTTTTGTTTTGTTTTGTTTTGTTTTGTTTTGAAGGTCATGATGCATGAAGAAGCCTTGGAATCCATGTGTTGAGGATAGATGCCCACCAGCCCTGGGTTACTCACTCTGTAAATTATGTGAGAGAAAAATAAACCACTATTATGTGATACCACTGCATTTGGTGGCCATTTTATTACAGTAGCTTAGCATGTAGCTAATTTAAACCACAATCTCTGAATTTAGAAAGTTTAAATCCTAGAAAATGATGACTTACTGTGAGATTACTAAAGGAAGGCCAGGAATAATGACTATATTGAAAAATGTCACCAAGAACCTAAAATGAGATCAGGGTCTATCCAAATATCCCCCTGGACAAATGATGAGGACCCATTTGTTCTCCTGAATCTTTCTGTTATCCAAGGAATCTAATGAATGTTACTGGAGCCTGGTGTTCTCTCTTATTCTGGAGAGAAGTGAACTAATTTAGTGTCATTATACTTAGCTCATAGAAGAAGTTTTATATAAGTAAATGCCTATCATCTTCTTGACTTATTTCCTTGTGTATGTGTACTCCAATGTTAGTGTTTTAATATATGTAACTGAGTGATTTAAGCTAAATTAGGGTGACACTCAGGCTCACTGGCATTGCTTTCTCTAGAAATAAAAATTTGCTGAGTAATTTAGGAAGTAGTTTTTATTTGCTTCTAGCATGAACACAATTTTTGATATAATTTCCTATGAGGAATTTGTGTTTTTTGTTTCTTTTTTAAAGAGATAGTTACCATATGTGGTAAAGAATTCTGGTCTTACCTAAAATGAGAAGATCTATATTTGTGAGAAGCTAAGGGTAACTTTAAGTTACTTTTCGGCAGAAGTCCCTATAAATTCATGAAGGACATTAAGTACAGCTCCAGGTGGTGGGAAAGGCTCTCTTCTAAGCCATTACAGTGCTACAACCACCTGCTTGCATATTTGGATTCAAATCATGAGCCCCTCCATGGACAAGGACTTCTAGAACTCACTCATGCTGGCTCATCATATAGAAACTGATACTGGCTTTCACAATACTGTCTCTGGACTCGCTTGCAATTCATGCAAATTTTTTGTATCATGAAAATATGGTGCTACTTATCTCAAGATGCTGCTTGGCATTTTCAAATGTGAGATAACTTTAGGCTATGCATAACAATCCAACCTTTAATGAATGATTCTTTTATGTGAGATTATGTTTTAATTACAGTAAGTCCCCACTTACCATGGCAATAGATTTTTTTTTGGAAACTGCAACCTTAAGCAAAATTATATATAAACAAAACCAATATCACCACAGGCTACTGATATAAACAAGAGTGAAGTTCCTAAAGCATAATTCTGGTCACAAAAGTATGCCTAAACTTTTAAATTAAGACCTAAAATACTTCTAATATTAAACATTGACATAAATGTGAGCTCTACAAACACTTGAGAAAGATTCATAAATTCAAGAAAGATAATTCTTTTCCAACCCACTTATTTCAGTTCAGGGGCATGGAGACTAGATCTGTCCTGGCAGCTCTGGATTCAAAGCAGGCACCCGGCCTGGACAGGGCACACTGCCATCACAGTGCGTACTCACACCTGAACCCATGCTCACTCAGCCTGGGACAATGTAAACATGACAATGCTCCTCATCTTCACATCTTTGGGATGTGAGAGGAAAATGGAATCTCTGGAGAAAACTCATGATGATATGGAAAGAGTGTGCGAATTCCACAGAGAAAGTGACTCTGGCTAGAAAAATCTATTTTTCCCCCTCATCAGCAGTATTAACAAAATGACATTATTTAAAGACCTGCTGTAGTTTTACTCACTTAATCTTCATGCCTCTATTAAATATAGTTTATTATTATTCCCATTTTAGAGATAAAGTAACTGAGGTAAAGAGAAGAGGGTAATTTACTCAAGGTCACACAGCTGAATTTCATGCTATTAGAGGCAGGGTTTCAGAGTAGTTGGCATGAAATTCTGGGATTTTAACCTCAACTTGATATTTATATTTACACTATAACATAATCTACAAATAAAAGTCTTTATTGTCAATACTAGAGGTCCAGAGCACAAAATTTGTGCACTGGGGCAAGGAGTGTGTGTCCCTCAGCCCAAACTGCATCCTCTCCAATCTGGGACATCCCTCTCACAATCCAGGACTCCTGGATTCCAAAAGCTCACCTGCCTGCCTGCCTGATTGCCCCTAACTGCTTTTGCCTGCCAGCTTGATCACCCCCTAAACACCCCTGCCAACCCAATTGCCCCTAACTGCCCTCGCCTGTTGGCCTATTCACCTCTAATTGTCCTCTATTGCCAGCCTGGTCTCTCCTAACTCTCCTCCCCTTCAGGCCTGGTCATCCCCAACTGCCCTCCCCTACTGATCTGGTCATCCCTAACTGCCTTCTCCTGCAGGCCTGGTCCCCCAAAACTGCCCTGCCCTGCTGACCCAGTCCCCCCCCAACTGCCCTACCTTGCAGGTCTGATCCCACCAAACTGCCTTCACTGCCGGCCATCTGGTGTTGGCCAGCTTGTGTCCACATGGGGATGGCCATCTTTAACCAAATGGGGGCAGCTATCTTGTGTGTTGAAATGATGGTCAATTTGCATATTAGATAGGATAGTTTGCCTTTATTTATATACTTATATTTTACACAGATGCTTAGTCCAGATTGCTCTTTGAAACTTCTAGAAAAGGTCAGGATTTCTGTTCCTGGACTATAAAGAAAGTCTGGGAATTAATACAACAATTTGATTGTATTTGCCAGTTAGTTGTTTTGACTGAGAATGCACTTTATGCTGTTTTTCCCCCAACAAAAGAACAGTGAGATAATGTGTTTTGCTCATGTGGTATCTTTTATCTAAGTACTATAGAGAGCTCTCCAAATGTTATCTTATTAATGATCTCATCAGCTCTTTATCAAACAATCTGTCTGTGAAGTATGTAGCAAGTAATTGAAGCTAAAGTGTACTATATGACCTATACAAGGTCACAGACTCAACCCATCATAAACATCTAAGAAAAACTGTCTGGGTTCATTTATTTTCGGTTCTCTTGAGACATTATTGTATATCAGCCAAGATCCTTCCTCAATTATAATTGTAAAGCAGAGTTTCAGCCTTATTTGATAGGTCCTAGGTTGGTATCTTTCTCTTTGGTATGGCAATAATAGGAAAAAAATGCTTTATATATGATAGTTGATAACAGTTTGGTCACTTTTAATACATCATGTGATCTCTCAGATATCCTAGGAGGTGGATAGTGTAAGTATAATTAGCCTCACCTTTTAAATGAAAGTACTGAAAATTATAATAATGATCACAAGCTTTTCTAAGCATTTACTGTATGCAGAATATTTTAAAAGTTACATCTCTTTTCTAAAAAACAAACAAAAAACCCACCCACTTCATGTGCGAGATATAAATGTATACCCATTCTACAAGTGAAGAAACTAGAAATAGTTTCTCAAATAAATGAAATAGTAAATTGTTATTACAATTTTCAATACTTCCTATTTATCCCCTGTGCTTCAGAACCTGAGGACCCAGGTGTGGTCATTAACAGAGGTAATGTTGGGGGTAGATATTCTCTCTCTCTCTCTCTCTCTCTCTCTCTCTCTCTCTCTCTCTATCACACACACACACACACACACAGACTTTAGTATTATAATTATCAGTGTTTTCGATTTGGATCTCTGGAACAGACTAAGTATTGCATGCAGGTTTATTAGGAACAAATATCAGAATATTTACCTGAAAGTAAAGATATATTAGACAAGAGAAGAAGGAGACCTGCAATGATACTGAAGCCTCAACAGATCATTTGAAGAGCTTTGTTATTGAGAGGTGACTCTATGAAATTTTAACAAATTAGTCAAGAAAGTTGAGCCTTTCTTTCTACACATGAACCTGTCATGGGCCAAAGGACAACCCCTGGGATGGGAAGTAACTTTGGGTAAGGCAATTCTCTACAGCATTGTACAGCTGCCTCTGAAGGAAACAGTTGTAAGCCCTCTACAAGAAATATTTCCAGCAGAGAAGGTGGATAGATATATGGGCCTTGAAGAGAGGTTCTGAGCAAAACACATTAGTGTCCACTGTTATCACCAATATTCCCCAGTCATTCACCACTACCTGTGTCAGGTACTGTTCTAAGAACTTTATAAACATAATCTCATTCAATCTTTGCAACTTTAAGAGATTAGTGCTATTATTGTTACTTACTCATGGCCTGGTGCATGAAATTTATGCATGGGTAGGGTCCCTATGTCTGGCAGGCAATCAGGGCTGATATGTGGGGCAATTGGCAGGGTAATCAGAGGGCCCCCACTGGCACCAGGTTATGCCCATTTGCAAGGCCCACACCCCAATCACTCCTCCACCACCTCTATTTGCCTCCCTCTGTGGGAGACAACCTGCAAGGTGATTGGGGGCAGAGGGAGGCAGCGCTGGCCCACTCTCTGGCTGGCCCTACCCCCTACTGCCTCTGCTCGACAGCTGACGCCACCCACCATTACCACCACCAGTCACCTCCCTCTGTGGGGACCCAGCAGGGTGATCAGGGGGCCCCTGCTGGAACCTACCTTGGCTGGCCTGGGGCCTGGGGCCTGTGGGCTGGGGGGATGCTCCTGCATTGAGTTTTTCCCCTTCTGGTGGTCAGTGCTCATCACAGCTGCCAGCCATTCCACCTGTCATTTTGCCATTTGGTCGATGTGCATATTAGGCTTTTATTATACAGGATTGTTGATGAATTAAGAATATTTGCCCAAGCGTATACATGTGTCACCTTCTCAATTTAACAACCGTTGTTTACTGCCTCCCTATATTCAAATACCTATTGCAAAATGAGGAAATTTAATAAGTGACTTAATTTCTCTGAAAATTCAAAGAGGTAGTCTTATTTCAAAATAGGCCTTTGGGCAGATTAAATGAAATTAAGTGAAAAACAAATGTAGAGCTGTTTCTACTTTATCAACTACTAGTACAACATAAGCATAAAACATTTTTCATATTATTACTAGCACATAGAATGTATTCAAAAAATTGTAGCTCATGTGCATATCCACCTATCTCAGAGTGAGTGGTTTTAATTCTGACTACTGAGGACACAGCACTTCCCCTCAGAATTAGAGGAAATAAATCTCCAAATAAATTTAAATTAAAACAATTATATTCTACCAAAAGAGTTATCTAGTTTGTACTTCTTGTTCCCTGAAACTACCTAATCACTTCCCAGTCTTGAGATAGAATTCATGGGAATATCGAAGAGCAGTAGCAGCCATCTCCCCTCCCCTCCCCCTGTCATACAGTACAACACTGAAATTTTTGCCACCTGTCTGTGCAGAGAGCCTTAACTTGATTTAGTCACTGCCTATTTTGCATCAAGAGCTTTCATTATCACCTTGAGAAAAGTTTATGTTATGATCAGAAGATTCTGAAATCCAAGGTTAAAAGGGAAGCAGCACTTCCAAATAGAAATAGAAGCCCTAGCCAGTTTAGATCAGTGGATAAAGCCTGTGGATTGAAGGGTCCCAGGTCTATTCTGGTCAAGGGCATATGCCTGGGTTGTGGGCTTGATCCCTAGAGGGGGGCGTGCAGAAGGCAGATGGTCAATGATTCTCTCTCATCATTGATGTTTCTATATCTCCCTCTCTCTTCCTCTTTGAAATTAACAAAAATATATTTAAAAAAAACTAATAGAGGATGAGGAAGATATTTGTAGACTAGGCAACTTCAGTTTTAAGTTTTTATGTGATACTCAGAACATGTTAAAATTTGAAAAGGAAAGAAATAGCAAGAAATTCCAAGTATCACAAATGAGAGATGTTACATTCCTCGCACACCTAACGAAGTGTCTAGCATAGCTAGTACTCAATTAAAAATGGTTGTAGGGTAATAATGGTAATGCGATTATTAAACTAATATCATTTATTCCATATTACCCAGATACTTGATCAGTATCCAGAGTGACCTTAGATGTCACCTATCTCTTTGTGCTTCATTTTTCTACTATAATAATATTACTTGTTTTTTTCCCTACATACCTCGAGATTTTCAGAATGCTATAAAAACCAAGTTTTATTATCCAATTACATTTTTATGCAATTGTAACCAAAAACACGTGTGTAATCAGTTTCTTACGAACAGGTACATTTTCTATTTGAATCTGATTGATTTTGTAGTGAGTGGCTAAAGTCTTAGCATAAATCCACATAGTTGCTTACTGGGCAGCCTGATTTCCATAAATACTCTGAAAGTGGAATATTATGAATGTGAACTTAAGAAAAATTACCAAATGAAAAAGAAATACCTGCACTAAATGCAAACTTAAATATTATGTGGATTTTACAGTTAGTTTTGGATCCAGATGCTGAAGTGCTAAAATACAATGAAGGTAAGTGTGCATGAGATAATTCCAATGAAGTCATGCACAAAAATAATGGAGATCTCAGTATTTCTTGCTACAAAACAAAAATCAAGAAAACATAACTAGAAGTTTAGGGAAACAGTATGGGAAATGAAATTTTGGAGCTGTTTAAATTGAGTGTGGATAACATTTGCCATAAAGAGGGGTCAGAACCAGTTGCTAATAGTGGAGGGAGAACAAAAGGAAATTGGCAATAGACATCAATTTTGAATATCACAGATGCCACAAAATATCAAGTAAAATAGAAATTCAAATGTGGTCTAGAAAGTCTTAACAGACTGACATTATTTCTGAGATGGACTGATGTGTTATGGATTTGTATGCACCATTGCTTTATACTTACAATAGCCCATCTTTAAACCTATATTGTGACTGAGAGTATAGAATATGCTGATTAGTCAGCCTTGAGGTGTATGCTTACTTCTGAAAGTGAAACATCATTTAAATAACAACTGAGGGAAGACAGAGGTGTTTCTCCAGAGAAAATTTCCCTAGCCCATTTTGCTCAGTGGCTAGAGCATAGGCTTGCAGACTGAAGGGTCCTGAGTTCTATTCGGGTCAAAAGCATGTACCAGGGTTGCAGGATTCTCCCTGACCCTGGGAGATCAGGGTGTATGCAGGAGGCAACCAATCCATGTGTTTCTCTCACATCAATATTTACCTATCTTTCCCTCTCTCTTCTACTATCTCTAAGAAATCAATGGAAAGATATTCTAGTTAGGACCCTGAAAGAGTAACTTTTAATTGCTCTTTCAGAGAGCATATACAATTACTTTTAAATTTCACGTTTATTGAAATAGTAACTCCACTGATATCTGCATATGATTGACTAGTAAAATAGATTAGGGTGCCCTCAATAAATATTGATTAAATGGATGGAGGGTGGATGATTTCCTAGCCAGTGTTTTATTAGAAAAAAAATAGTGACTCCTAATAAATCATATTTTATAACTAAAATTTATGTAAAATGAAATATATAGATCTTAAGTATAAGGTTTTATGATTATGTTCAATAAATCTGATAAAATGCTTACAGTAGGTTTAAAAAATTTGATGAGTTATAACAAATTTTAGCACCTTTAAACCAATACCCTAATTAGTATATGAACATTTAAACATTTTGATTGACCAATAAAATCTCCTTTACTGTATTTCATTTACTAAACATCCCCTATTTGGCAACTATTGTTCTGATTTTTATTACCATAGATTAATTTTCCTTAAATTGAATTTCAAATAAAATTAATTCATTAGTATTACACTTTTTTATGTCTGGCTAATTTGGTTTTAACAGTGATTCTTTTTTTTTTTAACTACATGAATATACCTCAAATTTGCACCCATTATTCTCAATTTGATAGATACTCAAAAAATTTTTACAAATATTGGCTGGTCTGATACAAGTATTGTCATACAAGTTCTTTTTATAGATATATGCTATCATATTTGTTGAGGTAATAACTAGAATTGAAAATGCTGAATCATAGTGTGTGTGTATGAAGCAGCCCATCTAAAGTGGTTGTGTGGCTTTCTAATCTGAACAGAATATACAGAGTTCAAGTTTAACCATATTCTTTCCAATATTTCATATTATAAGACTTTTGTTTCATCCATTCTAGTAGTGGGTTTCTCATTTCTAGTAATAATTTCTCATATCAGACTTATTTTACATTCCTCTGATTATAATGATGATTATTAAAGCACCTTTTTATGTGCTTACATAAATATCCTAATGTTCTCTTATGTAAAGTGCCTACTCAATAGGGTTTTATGCCAAAATTTGTATTGCATTGTTTGCCATTTGATTGCTGATTTTAAGTGTCAATTACATATTCCTAGCACAATTTAGTGTTTTTTTTCTCCCAATCTATGCCTTGCCTATTCATTTTCTTAGTGGCTTCTTTCAAAATTAGAAGTATTTGTTATTTCAAAGTACAATTTATCAATGTATTTTCTCTTATGTTTTACACTAAGTCACAAAATGATTCTCTTATGTTTTCTTCGTTAAGTTTAATGTAGTGTGAAGACATCCTTGTATATTCTCAATCTTACAAAAAAGTATTCTGTCTTTACCTTTGAATATAATGAAGTCTTTTATAAATATCCTTGATCATGTTGAGGATTTCCCTTAATTTCTCAGTTTGATAAGATTTTTACTTATGAATGAGAGTTGAATTTTATGTTATAATTTTCTTCATTGAAATAATTACACGCTTTTTTACCTATGTTCATTTATCAGTTGGTAAAAAATATATTTAAATTTTGAATTTAAAACTAGCATTATATTTCTATAAAAATCCCCACTTGATGATGATGATTTATCCTTTTTATATACTTCTGAATTAGATTTTCTAATATTTTCTAAAGAATTTTACATGTTCATAAGAGAAAATGCCTATAATTTTATTTACATCTCATAATTTTGTCTGGCTTTGTTCCCAGGGAAAAGTTAATGATACAAGGATCATAGAATGATGAGAGCAGAACTGTATTCCTCAAACTTATGAAAAATAAGACTAATATTCATCTTTAAACATTTGATAGAATTCATCAATGAAACCACCTGAAATGTCCATTTTGAATAAACTTTAAATTACTAGTTAAATTACTTCATTAGAGCTATTAATATTTTCTCTTTTAGGGTCACTTTTTGGTAAGTCATATTTTTTCATAAAAGTAATTTGTGAAATACATTAGAGTAATATACTTTTATCATCTATTTAATATTGGTAATATTTTACCTGTAATATTGACCCCTTTTATTTATTGTGTTGTTGTACATATTATAATCATTTTCTATGTCATAGATTTTTGCACTTGTTCTTATTATTTCTATCCATACAATTCGAGTTTAATTTGATTTTTTTTCTGCTTATTATGGTAAAAATTAAATCACTTTAAAAATATTTCATCTTTCTAATATGGACATTTATCTTTTGCACATTGCTTTAGTATTATCACCTAACTATTGATATATATTTATTTTAATCTGATTTAAAATGTTCTATAGTTTCTGTGTAACTTATTTTTTAATATACATCTATGTTAAGAAACACAGACATTTTGGCATTGGTTCTTTAATGCTACTTGGAAGTTTCAATTTTTTGAAATGTATACTGTCTGTTCTGTGTAAAACTTACAAAGTGTATTTTTTTTTTGTATGTAAGGTGAGGTATTCTATAAATTTTGATTAGTCAAGATGGTTAATGATATTCTTCAAAGATTTTATATCCCAACTGATATATTGTACATGTGTTTATTAAGAACATGTTGAAATCTCCATGGATTTGTTTGACAAACAAATGATTGGATTTGTTTTTTACTCCCTTGAGTCTCTTTTCGTCTTCATTTTGTTTTTTAGTACACACACAGTTAAAATTATTATATCTTTCTGATGATGCAAGATTTTTGTGAATATAAAATACTACAGGCGCGGTGCATGAAAATTCATGCACTGGACGGGGGTTCCTCAGCCTGGCTGCCCCCTCTCACAGTTCAGGAGCCCTTAGGGGTGGGAGGTGACCAACTATCAGTGGGAGGCAATGCCTCCATCACACCTCTGCTGCTGCCACTGCTGGCAGTGCAAGCCTCAGAGGGCCCTGGTGACCTGACCCTCAGGCAGCCCTGGGCAGCTGGGCAGCCATCATCTGAGGCTTGCCTGTGCCTCAGGGATTGGCTGGGCAGCCGCCATCCAACACTTGCCTGTATCTCAGGCTAACCCTTGGCAGCTGGGGGACTGAAGGCATGTCTAGCTGCACCGTGTGCCTGCTGCCCCTCTGGCTAGGCTGAAAGACTGTGAGACTCTGGCAGGGCTGAGGAAACTGGGCACTGCCATCTTGTGGCTATGGGCACTGCCACCTTTGTGACTGTGATGGTCAATTTGCATATTTCCTCTTTATTAGATAAGATACCTCTTTATCTTTAGTAAGATTCTATGTCATAAAATAATTTTTCTATTCTGAATGCAACAACTCAGTATTTCTATGTGAAGTTTTGTCTTTAAACTTGAAGCACAATTTCTGAAGACAGCTTTTACTTATATATTTATCCAATCTGACAATCTCTTATTTTAACTGATGCTCCTTGTTGATATTCATCTAATTTAATTAGTGATATGGTTTGGTTTATGTCTATTATTTTACTAATTGCTTTCTGTTTTCCCCATTTGAGCTACTGTTCCTCTATTCTGTATTTCTTGCCTTCTTTTGGATTAAATTTTTTTTAACATTGCTTTTCTTGCTTTTTTTCTGTACTTTGGTATATTTTCTCTATGTATTTGCATTTGCTTTATGGCTACACTAATGAATCTATCATATATTCATACTTTTCATATTCTACTTAATGTACAGAATTAGACCTACTCTTCTAATAGTATTTATTTACTATTGCTTGTCTTTGTACTATTATTGTCATATATTAGTTCTTCACATTTAAACTATATTGGGTTACTGGTTTTTATTTTTTCTTTAAGAAATAATGAAGAAAAGAGATAGACTTTCATATTTATCTAAATATGTACTATTTCAGGAACTCCTCATTCTACTCTGTAACTTTGAATTTTCATATTTATCATTTATCTTTACTCTGAAAAATGTTTTTTTATGTAATCTGCACTAGAGCAGCTTTTCTATTAAGAATTCTTTCTGATTTTATTCATATGAGGATATTTTTATTTTGCCCTCATTTTTAAAAGATATTTTTGCTGAATACAAAGTTCTGAAATAACAACTATGCAGCATTTTAAAGTTATTATTTCATTATCTTTTTCACTCTTTCTGTTGAGAATCTGCTAAATTATTGAGTTTCCTTTGTATATGATGTTCCTATTTAAGATTTTCTCTTTTACTTTTCTTATCAACTATTTGTCTATGATATTCCTAAGTGGTTCCTATGATATTCCTCTTTGTACTTAATACTGCTTAAATTTGGTGGAACTTCTCAAAAATGTAACTTTAACTTTTTAAACATAGTTGACATTTTCATCCTTGAAAAATATAATTTATGCACCCTATTTATTTCCTCTTATCCTTCTGAGACTCTAAATATGTTTACTAGATTAGACTATGATATGCTACCATAATTTGCCCAATTCTTATTTATAAATTTATTCAATTATTTTCTTTTTTCAGATAATTTTTTTCTTTAACTTCAAATTAACTCTTGGCTCTTCAATATTCAGACTTGTGCATTTTTATTTCATATATATAGTATTGTTGTCAGAATTTTTTGTTCCTTTTCATAGTTTAAATTTCTATGTAATCTTTACCTACTAATTTAAAAATCTGTATGTATTGCTTTGGTTTCTGTTTCTGCTGATTGCTGTTATTGATTATGAACACATTTCCATGCTTGTTCATGAGTCTCGTAATTCGACTGTATATTTGACATTGTGCTGGATGCACTTGAAGATTCTAGATTATATCATCTTTAACTGTAGACAGCTAAATTACAGGTAGCTATTTTCAATACTGTAAGGCTTTTAAAAATGTTTTTATGTTAGTCTATATCAATTTTGTCCTTTGTCCTAAGATACATCTCTATAACTAGAGCACAGTTTTTACTCCCAAAGCTTGATGCTAAAAATTCAACCAAACAAAGTTAAAATTATTATTTGTTTTATTAAAGGATTCATGAATCAGGGGGTGTATCTGATTTAGCATATAAGAGGGAGCTCTGAGGAGTTGCACAAAATAGAAGGCTTTTATAGGCAGAAGGAGGAGAGATAAAGGAGGTTAAAAAATAGATTATTTCAGACAAGGTCATCTTCCCTTAGGGGAGAGTCTTACCAGGATGATTACCTCACTAGTACTCACTAGGAAATTCCATATTGACTAGTTAAAGGTCATATTCTTGGGAAAGACTGAAAATTCAATTAAGTCTTGGTTGGTTGACATTAGCACCAGTGACTCCATTTTGAGCCTGTTGCTTCTTTTTAACAATGGCGTTTCTGGAGTCTCAGCTAAATGCTAAATGTGTTTGTAATGTGCTTCTGGAGTTTTCCACTCTGCATGGGTGGAAGTCCAATGTTTACAGCAAATGAGGAATTACTACTGGCGTCACTAGTCCAGCTTCACTGCAAATGCAGGTTAACAGACCTGCACCTTTCTGTCTGGACTGTGGTTAGCAGCCCTGCCCTTGGCCAGTACCCATGGTGAAACCCCACTCATTGTTTTCAAAGTCTTATGAAAAGCTTTTCCTTTTCTGCTACTATTTTCCACAAAGACTAGGCACCTCAGTGATCAAAACTTTGATTTTGCCCCTCAGCTCAGCAGGACTGTTGTTTTCCCTGTATTCCATTTTCTTGTACCATGGGAGTTAAAATGTTCCTCCTGAGAAAGCTAGTGTGAGTATAGGCTCTCCTTTTATGATCTACTCTTTGGGTTTCTCACTGCTTGGATATAGTCATATCATCTTTTTTTTTAATTTTATATTTGTTTGTAGTAGGAGGACAAGTCTGGTACTAATTATTTCTTTATGCTGGAAACCAGCATTCTCATCACTAATTGCATTCTATTCTGAGTTAAATATAATGTTGGATGAGAGGATCTTTGAAAACCATATGTCAATGTTACATACAGTGAACAAAAAGATATCTACCTTAGAAATCTTGGTTTAGCTGTGCTTTTGTAATGAGATATAGTAATAAAAGTGGAAAATTTATTTTGTGAAGATATTCACTAATATATATATATATAAATGTATAACAAGAGGAAACATACACGTAATCCCAGAAAATGAGATGCCATTAAGCTAAGAAGGTAAGTGGAATTTAACTGGTTCAGGGAATGGATTTGTTGGTCAGATCAGAATCCTTTGTAAATATACTGCAAAATATAAAAGTACTAAAAACAAAAAAGAACCTTAAAGATTTACAGATTAAAAAAACAATTTTCAACCAGTGTGCTATAAAGGGTACACTGGTGTGTCACAAGAATTTTTTAAATATTTTAATACCTGACTTCCAGTCAGGAGTATTTGCCTCTTTTTATTCCCTCAGATGGTCAAATTTTAAAAAATGTCAACACAGCTGTGTTATGTGAGTGAATCTCAATTAAACCTATTTTTATCATTTCAGAAAAATATATAGGTTTTGGTATGCTGAATAATTTAATAATCAGTTTATGCATGCTATTAGATGAACAAGGTTGAAAATCACTGGATTGAAGCATAACTGCTCATTACAAAAGACTTCTTCACTTTATTAAGAATTCATTAAAGTTGTAGTACTCAAAATTGTAAACCTACTTTTGCCCTCCATTAGCCTTATATTTTTCTTCTCTTCCATAGGGTGTATTTGGCAAGGAAAAAATATAATTGGCTTTATTAGAGACATTTTCTTAAAGATAGTTTTTATTAGCAATAAGAAAGCAGAAAGGATGAAAACAGTAAACACATTTTCAGTGAACTATGTGAAACATCTTTTTTCTTTAAGGTCTTTAACCAACAGGTTTACATATACATGAATAAAATTAGTGACTGGCATAGATATTATAAGTAAAAATGTAATTCTTATAATACCTTCACCTTCCTTAGTCCCAAGGAAAGATACAAATGTCCCTCTATTATCTTAATATTATGTATCGTATTTTCCAGCATATAAGACAACTTTTTAACCCAGGAAATTCTTCTCAAAACTTGGGAGTTGTCTTATATGCCGGATATTGTCTTATAGGGTGGGTGGTGAAACTTCTGAGCAAGACTGGAGAATCTGCGGTCGCCACATATGGTGGGGGGAGCTCAAAAACGGCAATGGCCGCATCCCTGCCATATGTGGCAACCATATGAAAGCAGCAAGGGCAGCACTGTACAAATACAGCAGAAGAAAATCCACTCACCAGGATTCATGGAAAGAAGTGACTTAACATGGTCCTGATGATGAGGTGAGGGGGCGCCTCACCGGGAAGGTGTAAGTGAAGAGTGGAGCAAGCTGCAGGTGTCTGGGATGCCCCGGGTATGGAAAAAGATAGAGTGGACCTATGCCCAGAAAAACACGCCTCTTCCTGCCATCTGGCCTGCCCTTGTATCCTATTACCATACCTCCATCTCTGCCTCTCAGATCTTGCTCCTGAGGATTGCAGTGAAATCAAATCTGATGTGTGGTTTTTTTTTTAATTTTTATTTGGTGTGCATTGGAAGAGGGGTAGTCTTATATGGCGAGTATATCCCAAACTCTATATTTTAACTGGAAAAGTTGGGGGTTGTCTTATATACCCAGTCATCTTATATGCCAGAAAATATGGTAATTAAAAATATTAACTAATAAAAAAGTAATATGCAAATTGACTGTCACTCCAACACACAAGATGGCTGCCCCCATGTGGACACAAAATGGCCACCACAAGATGGCCAGCAGGGGAGGAAAGATGGGAGGGACCAGGCCTGTAAGGGTGGGCAGTTGTGGACAGTTGGGAGGGACCAGGCCTGTAAGGGGGGCAGTTAGGGGCAATAAGGCTGGCAGGGGAGTGGTTAGGGGGTGATCAGACTGGCACGCAGAAATAGTTAGGGGCAATCAGGAAAGCAGGCAGGTGAGGAGTTGGGAAACAGTAGTCCTGGATTGGGTCTAAATGAACAGTCAACATCCCTTGAGGGGTCCCAGATTGAAAAAGGTGCAGGCTGGGCTGAGGGACACAACCCCCGTGCACGAATTTTATGCACCGGGCCTCTAGTAATATTACAAGTTTAATACTAAGTCAGTCTATCACATGCCATATGTTCAGAAAAGGGAGATCTTACCATGTTTGGAGTTGATCAGTTAAGGCAGTTTGCCGACCACTGGGTTAAGAAAAGTATTTTAGAAATAGGTGGGAGCCTTTTTAAGTATTAAATGATGCAAGTAAGGTACAGGTGAGGTGAGTGAGACATATTTTAGGAAGAAATAACATAGAAATTGTAAGGTCACATCAAGGAAAACTTCTGTGACTCTGGAGTGCAATGTGGAGATGAAAGAATATAGAGGAACATACTAAAACTATTATTGAGAATTATTTTCTAGGAATAAATATAATATATTTTCTAGGCCATAGATGCAGTTGTAGCTTAGATAGATCATACTGGGGGAGGTGGTTTTGAGGTAAACACTCCTGAGAATAAAAAACACATTTTAGAAGCAAAAGATGATGAACCTTAAATAGAGCCCTGGAGAATGGTTTAATACAGGAGAGGGATGATTGATGTACAGAAATACTTAGGAAGTAAAATCTGTAGGACTTGTTGGCAAATTGTATGAGAAGTGAGAGGTAAAAGTAATGGAAGACTCCCAAGTTTATAGCTTGGGTGACTGAATTGATGGTGATATGAGAAAATAAACAGAAAATGATCAGATGGGAATCACAAAAGCTCAGTAAGAGTGAGTTTGACTTAAAGGTACCCAAAGGAAACCTAGGTGTGTTCAGTGAAGAAGTATAGGCAGATGATACATTTTTGTACTTATAACCAAATTGGAGATAGTAAAAATCATAAAAATGATAAGTTTGCAAAAGAAAAAAACAGAATTTTAAAAGAGGAGGATCAATGGTGAAATTCTAGGGACTATCAGGATATATAATATAAAAGGACATTCAGAAATGATGAAAACATATTACTATGAGAGAGAAGAAATAGCAGGACAACTAAATGGGGAAAGAATAACTTTGCAACAACTAATGTTAAGACAACTAAATATCTAAATGCAAAGAATTAAGTTGGACCTGTTTCATACAATATACAAAAATTAACCCCATATGGAACATAAATAAAATAATAAAATTCTTAAAAGACAGACATACATTTACATGACTTCATTGAAACAAACCTTTTTAAATATCAAGAACATAAGTGACAAAAGGACAAACAGATAAATTAGACTTCATGGAAATTGAAAAATGTTTTCCTGAAATGAGCAACATTAAGAAAATAAAAAGTTAACCCAAGATTGGAAGAAAGCATTTTTAAATTGTATAGGTAATAAATAAATTATATCAAGAGTACATAAAGAATTCATAATTCAGAAATGACAAATAAAATAGGTGGATAATTTGAATTATCATGTCTCCAAAAATAAGCAGGTGAAATAATGCCCAATATGACTAATCATCAGGTACATACAAATAAAAACCACAATAAAATGCTACTTCACATTCCCTGGGATAGCAATAATAATAATACCATCAAATGTGGGCAAAGATGTAGAGAAACTTACACCTTCATATACTGTTGGTGCAAACGTATAATGATGCAACTATTGTGAAAATAGTTTGGCACTTTCTCAAAAAAAAGAAAATGAAGCACAGTGTTATCATATGATCCAGAAATTCCTCTCCAAAATATATACCTAAAAATGTTGGAAACACAGGTCCACAAACAACTTTTATATAAATGTTCAAAGTCACAAAATAGCCAAAATATTTAAACTCTAATGTCAATGAATGAAGGAATAAGCTACAATTGGAATATCCCTACAATGGGACATTATCCTATCTAATAAAGAGGGAATATGCTAATTGACTGTCATTCCTTCACAAATATGGCAGTGCCCATTCCCAACAAGGAGGGAATATACTAATTGACTGCCATGCCCTCAAAGATGGTGGAGCCCACAGCCACAAGATGGCAGTGCACAGTCCCTTCAGCCCTGCTGGGGCAGCAGGTGCATGGCATGGCTGAGCCCACCCACAGCTGTGCTGTGCACCAGCTTCTGGAGTCCTTCAGTTCACTCAGCCCCCCAGCTGCCCAGCACCAGCCTGAGATACAGGCAAGCCTTGGATGGTGGCTGCCCACCAGCCCAGAGCTGCCCAAGGCTCAGGTAACCAAGGCCAGACAAGGCTTGTGCTGCAGGCAGTGGCAGCAGCAGAGGCGTGATGGGGGCATTGACTTCCCCTGATTGCTGGGTCGCCTCCTATCCTTGAGAGCTCCCAGAATGTGAGAGGGGGCAGACCGAGCTGAGAGACTCCCACCTCCAGTGAATACATTTTTATGCCCTGGGCCTTTAGTCTATATACATATAAGCCCAGCAACCATTATGGTGGAATGACCAGAATGACCAGTTGCTATGACATGCATTGACCACCAGGGGGAAGACTCTAAATTCAGGAGCTGACCCCAGGAGTGCCACTCAGCCAGAAGCCGGGCTCATGCCTAGTGAGTGCAGCGGTGGAGGTGGAAGCCTCGCCCCCCTCTGCAGCAGTGCTAAGGAGCAGCAAGCTGAACAATAAGGAGGGAGCAGGTGGGCAGTTAGGAGTGAGGGGTCTCAGACTGCAGGAGGGATGTCTGACTACTGGTTATGAGAGGGCATAGGCTGGGTTGAGGGGAACACCACCACCCCCATGCATAATTCATGCACTGGGCCTCTAGTTCAATAATAAAAAAGGATGAAATACTGACACACGCTGCAACTTGAATAAGTGAAATAAGAATATGAATGTAACCAGTCTCATAAGACCACATATAGTATGACCCAGTTTACATAGTATGTCAAACATCAGGTGCAACCCTAAAGACAGTAATTAGATTAGTGTGGCCAAGGAGAAAGGAGTAAGAAGAGAGTGAGTGGTGAGTGACTGCTAGTAGGTATGGAATCAACTAATAGTGGCAATTTCATAACCTTGAAATAATATTTTAAAAACACTTAATATATTCAGTTTATAATGGTGAAATTTTTATTTCCTAAATTACATTTTAATGAAGCTTTAAAAAATCATCTGTGGCCCAGCCTGGCCAGGCCATTGTGGCTCAATGGTGGAGCATCAACCAATGAACAAGGAGGTCAAGGTTCAATTTCTGGTTAGGGTTTCTGGCTCAGTCTCCAGTAGGGGGAGTGCAGAAGGCAGCTCATCAATGCTTCTCTCTCGTCTCGTCATGAATGTTTCTATCTTCCTCTCCCTCTTTTTTCCTCTCTGAAATCAATTAAATATATATGTGAAAGTTATCCATGTCTCCCAATCAGACTAGTCTTTCAGGGTAATGGTGTGAGCTTTCTTAATGTCTTTTATCCAGACTTGAGTGTAGTCACTGCTTTTGCTGGTCAGTCTTCAGATGTCAAGTGTTCCCTGTTTGCACTGCAGCATCTTTAAAATGTATATACCTGCCTTAACCGGTTTTGCTCAATGGATAGAGCGTTGGCCTGAAGACTCAAGGGTCCTAAGTTCGATTCCAGTCAAGGGCATGTATCTTGGTTGCGGACACATCCTCAGTAGGGGGTGTGCAGGAGGCAGCTGATTAATGTTTCTGTCTCATTGATGTTTCTATCTGTCTATCTCTCTTCCTTACTCTCTGTAAAAAAATCAATAAAATATATTTAATATAAATGTCTATTCCAAATACCTGAAGCCATGAAATTCTGGATTTGAGTTTTTTTGTTTGTTTGTTTGTTTGTTTTTGTTGTTGTTTTTCTTTTGACAGTGTGGAGAGAATATTTTGAGTATGGAGACTTGTATGTCCACAAGAATAAAAGACTTCTGCGGAGAGGCAGATCTATACTTAAGTTTGGAATATAAATCTTTAGTTTTGTAAATCTGCAGGAGTTTCTGAAACTTCCCTTAGGTTCACCTTCCAAGGTGTGCTTCCCTGATGCTCTCAGGCCCTTCTTAGGTGTCTTTTTCTGCTTGCAGAAATGCATACAAGCCAACAAACCTCGTGGGTCTTCGCTGGTATCCAATACAGAGGCACAACATAATCACGAGACAGGCTAAAAACTAAGTTCAACCTGATACTTCCCTTTCTTGACCTGTTGTTTTATGTTAAACATATAACACACACACACAAAAAAAAACACAATTTAGGTTTGGTAAAGTCTTTTATTACATAGATATATTTAACAAACTCTTTTCCTGAAGAAAACCAATGTTTGAAATAATGCAAAGTGAATTTGCATGCCATCTCCACTATTCAAGTTACTGTGTGACACTGAGGAATTACTTAATCATTTTGAATCTGTCACCTCAATCACAAAAAAGAAGAGTAATAGAAATGACTACCACACTGGGTCCATACGATTAGGACAGTGGTAATGAAGTTCATCTGGTTATGTAAACAGAAATGTATTCTACAAGTAAGAGTGTTATTTCCTAGTACACACACATTTTTTTTTTACCAAGTTCTGTCATATGTCTTTGTTGAGTATGCAACTCAATGGTCACCCTTCAAACTGTGCAGGAAATATGTAATCAAATAATTATGACAGAAACAAACTAAAACACATATTTTCCTTTGCATCCAGAGTTCTGTTTTAGCAAAGTATAGTACAGTTTTTCTGTTTAAATGACATGCAATTCACAAGTGAGTTGATTTGTACATGCCTAGTTATATCTGTAGTGAATCTTACTATTGCCCAAGGGGCTGGTATTCAGTTTGCAGAAGTTATTACTCATCTATTTTAGTAGGCCTGGGGTTTTAAAGCAATATCTGTTCTGTGTGAATGTTTTAAACTTCAATCTCCTTAAAAAGAAAAAAAAACACAAATCAGTGAATTAGATGTTTAATTCTTTAAATTTGTATCCTCTTTAAAATAAAGCTTTATACCAAATCTACTTTTCCTACAAATAATGTCTTTAAAAAATTGGTTAAAGGAGATGCTCAATCCAAATTTTACTTGTCCCTGAATGATGGGAAATGAGCTAAAGTTCCAGCAGTTCTCAACCTGTGGGTCGCAAACAGCTAGCAGGGTCTCCTAAGAGCATCAGAAAACACAGATATTTACCTTAAGATTCATAACTGTAGCAAATTACAGTTATGAAGTAGCAACAAAAATAATTTTATGGTTGGGGATCACCACAACATAAAGAACTGTATTAAAGGTTGAGAACCACTGAGCTAAACCCTCTGGCTAGGAGTTCTGGAAGACCACTTGGCCTTTGCCCCATTGCCTTCATGCATTTCAGTCTTTATTGAACATCAACACTGTGTTAATCACCGGGTTAATGGTGCTGGGTGTGATGTCTCAGGCAACAATAGAGTTTGCTTAAGAGTTAGAAAAACTACCCTAGCTGATTTGGCTCAGTGGATAGAGGGTTGGCCTGTGGACTGAAAGGTTCCAGGTTCAATTCTAGTCAAGGGCACATGCCCACGTTGCAAGCTCGATCCCCAGTAGTGGATGTGCAAGAGGCAGCCAATCAATGACTTTCCCTCACCATTGATGTTCCTCTCTTTCCCTCTTCCTTCCTCTCTGAAATTAATACATATATGTATTTTTAAAAATCCAGCTCAGATCTTGGTGATGACGAACAGAAATAATGTATGAGGAGTGCTCTCTAAACACTTATTTAACCAGGATATCCCGTTGGGATATCGGTAATATACCATGTTGTAAAGATCCTAGAAATTAACAGCTCAGTAGGTGAAGCTGGCTCTGTTTTGCTATTTTGCATTAGAGTTGTGTTATTTCATTTTACTCTTTAATTTTTTTTTCTCCAAACTAAAGATGATTACATGTAAGGTACCCATTATAGAAAGTTTGGCCAATATAGAAAACAAAAGGGCATCAATTTTCTCTGCCTTCCAATACCACCGCTACAAGTTAATCACTCTTTTTACGTGTTGGTGAATTTCTCTGTTATGCCTTTGCACCTGAAGAAAAGAACTTCTTCAAGGTGTGTGAAATCTGGCCGCTAGTTCCAATTCCACGGCCAGCTGCTCAGACAATTAGAGGGATTGAAATCAGAGGAAGGTCCTGAATCTCCGGAACCCAGACTCAGCAGGCGTCTTAAAAGGGGTCCTGAAACCAGCTAGGGGCCCACGTTTGCAGAGGAAGAAGCTGGCCCTGGCGCGGTCGGCTCCGTGTATATTTCTGGAGGCTGCTGACTCCTGCCCTCCTTCCATCCACCTCGGGCAAATACATGTCTCATTAGGAGAGTATTTCAAACACTCTCTCCCCAGAGTGACGTTCTTTTCAAACACTGTTTAACCAGGCGAGGGACACCTGCCTGCCCTGGCAGCCTCTCTGATCCTCCTTCCTAGGGACTCCTCTCACCTCCTGCGAAGTACGCTGCTGGTGCAATTACTGGCAAATTAGTCTTCTGCTCTACCCCGCCCCGTCCCTCCTCCTCCCCATCTTCCGGGAAAGCAGGGATACATGATCAGCCCCCCGGGCGGGTGTGTGCAGAGGGGTGAGCGCGGCCCGGGGACCGGAGCGCGCGGGGCCATCGCCGGGCACCTCCTCCTCCTCCTGCCGCGCCGCCTCCAGCGCGAGTGACAGCGCGTCCTCGGGGCTCCGGAGCGGCGGTGGCGGTGGCGGTGCTGGTGCTGGTGCCGCGCGAACACTCCCGGGCAGGGCTGGACTCGCCGCTGGTGACATCACTCGCAAAGATCTACTCCCTGCTTTCCGTGCCCGCCTGCGAGAGGCATCTGTCCGTGGGTCCCTTTCCGTCTGCTGCGGGAGAGGGCTTCTCGGTGGCCGGGGACCAAAGGAGAGACAGGACCCGGGGAAAGGAGCGAGAGCCAAGCCAGCGAGGGAAGAAGGACCCCGGCCGGCGGCAGCATGAAATTCAGCGCCGCTCACTACTTGCTGCCTCTCCTGCCGGCGCTGGTCCTCAGCACCAGGTGAGTCCGGGAGCGGGAGGGACCTGAACCGCAGGGCGCCGCTGGTAGGCTGGTCCCGCTGCAGTTCACCTGTGGGGGGGCCCCGAGGAGGACAGACCCGGGAGCTGTTGGCATCTCCTGCCGAAGTTGGAGGGACCCTCTGTGTGTAGGGATCCTGAAATCCTTTGAGGAGAGCAAAGCCCTTTTCTAGTTACCCCCAGTCCGGAAAGTCTCAGCATTACTCCCTGGGAGAGGACCCACAGCTTTCCCTTCTAAAGACGGATTCCCTCAAGCCCTGGGAATAGCAGGAGGTAACAGGCAGTAAGCAACCACCATCAAGGGCACCGAGAGACCAGGAGGGAACTGTCACCAGGCAGTGTCTTCACACTGGAGCTGCCTTAATGGTCACAGAGCTTCCTCATCCCTCCAGTCTGTGTGTGATTTTAAGATACAGGGAACCAGAGGGGAGAAAGAAAAAGAAAAAAAATGATGAATCCCAGAAGATGGTAAGCCTTGCACAAAAGTTCCTGACTTGTGGAATGGCCTGTTTTAACGTCTTGCGTGGACTTGGTGGGAGGCTTTTGCACTTGGTTGTCTGTGACCGGGTCTGGCTGGAGAGCACACGAGGTGATTAAAAGTTAGAAGACACTCTCGGAGTGCTGATGTAGGGACCCTCCTCAGACACAGCGCTGTCCTCCATCGCTGACCATAAATGGGGCTTTAAGCCCCAGCACAGAGGAGCTCCTTTGAGTGGAGGTTTAAAATGAAGTGATTGAGGAGAGTTTTGTGACTTGCCACTGTTCATCAGGTCCCAGAGCTGGTGATGGGCTGGCATTCCCCTGCCATGAGAGCAGCACAAGGGTGGACTGTTTCCCTGCCCAGGACCCAGCCTTTATTCTGCATGCCCTTCCCATCATATTGGCAGCAACCTCTCTCCCTTGGCTGCCGTAAAATAAAGTACGCCCCACAGGATGAGGATCTTTCCAAATCTATGTGAATGGAAACATTCTCTGATTGTGTATCTGATGGGAAAAGGAAAGGGAGAAAAGAATTAGCTCCAAACCTGAAAAATAAATGTATGAAGAAAACCCATGATCTAGGAAAAAATCAGGGTGGTAAAAACAGGTTTGACTCCGCTCCTTATCTACGCATCCTCTTGAAAGCTCTTGTTACCAAACTTTTGAGTGTGAGGACTGAGAGATTTAGCCCCAATGGTTGATGAACTTAGCCTTGTAAACAAGCCCAGGTGATTATAATGAAATTAGTGTATTCTTTACTTCCTCTGATCGTTGCTGGTCATTTCAGTTTACAAAACTGTAGATGCTTTAAAAATCACAGATACTGCCCAATATGATAATATTTTGCTCCAATTACGGAGCTCATTTTAATATCTGTGGCTAGCTGTAAACAACTCAATGCAAATGGAGCATCACAGTTAATCTTTGCAGTGCCTTGCCATTTACTCTGAACTTCTATGTTCTGGTTTAATAATTACTTGTGAAGTCTTCTAGAAAAAAAAAGGTAATTCTTAAAGTTTGAGTAGATGCCTCTCAACATATACATAAAATAATAAATATTTAAACAATCAAAAGTGATTTTAAGGACATTGAAATGTGTAGTGTTCCAAAAGTAGGTTTAATTTTTAGGATGCTGCAATTTAAGTAGCTTACAAAGCTCTTAAGTCTCTAGCTTCCAAAGTTTTAACATTGGTTATACAGTATAAAGAGAGACGAAAAATTATCGCCATGCCTTTTATGAAAGTTGTAATATTTTAAGGATACGTTTAAAAAATAGTCAACACATTTATTATAACAAATATTTGAATTAATCATTTCTAGTTTATGTTAGATATGAAACTTCTGCAGCGGTGGTTGTATTTGAAAATGTGATAGGTCTTTAAATCTTCCTTTTTGCTTACTCAACAAAAAGAGCATGGTGGGCTTAAGTAAGTGAAAGTTTTTATAATCAGTGGCATATCTTGTTATTGTGATTACTCAGTAGCAATTATGTTATTGGTTACCCAGATTGCCTCCTGACAGTGTAAAACTTAAAAAATGAACGTGATACTGTTAGCATGTTATTTTGTAAGAAGAGATTATGTTCTAATGGGCTGAAACAGAAGGCCGCGCTCTTTGCAACATTTAAGAGTTGTTGTAGACATATGGTTAATGTACAAGTTAGAACCTGAGCTGCACAGGTTTGTGAGAACAGTGGCATTAGTCGAGGTGAGTTAATTATCCTGCTGAGACAAATGGTGTAGCTCAGCCATGGCCACCTGTGACAGTGAGTTTTCTAGCCAAAGACTTCTGTTAACTTCGTTTCTTAGTCCGTGATCCTGTGGGTGAAGCAAATGGCATTTCACATACTTTAGACTGTGTCAAATGCATTAGTATCAGGGTATGGCTCTTGCTAGATTTTCCTATAGTCTTTATCACTTGTCTTTGTCAAGTTTTTTATTTTTTTTTTAAGTGTGAGAAATGTAGATCTGAGACTCTTGATACAAAAAAAAAAAATATGTGTTTTTCAACATCTCTTTCTCTGGGCGTAGCTCTTTAATACCTTGCTATTATCTTTCCACTAGGTTTAAAGTTTGGTTCTGTTTTAAAATACAGGTATGTGTTCGCTAAAACAAATGAGGCAATTAGAGAGTTATTATATAATAGTAGTCTATCCACACAAATGAAAACTAAATAATTCTGCCTTTTAAAATATGCATTTTTGAATATCTGTGTTCGTTCATTCCAACCTTTTTTAAAATTTAGTTACATACTTTATTTTCCAATGAGATATTTGAAGAATCATTACTAGATGATGCAAACATTTAATTTTTTGTTCCTTTCAAAACTGAGTTTCACAACCTCTTTTAGTCAACCCATTTTTAAAAAGTCTTTATTGTTGAGAGTATTACAAATGTCCCCCTTTCCTCCCTCATTGCCCTGTCCACCCAGTTCTCACCCCACCCCAAGCCTTCACTGCCCTATTGTCTGTGTTTTATGGTTAATCTCTCCCTGCCCCGCCCCCCAATCACCAAACTTCCATATTTTTAACCATAGTGAACAATATCAATGCACCCCCTCCATCAGAGTTACTTTATTTGCCCTGAAAGTAAGCTAACTGTTCACCTTCCACAAAAGCCAAGAATTATTTATTTTACTGATAAACTCCATAGAATAAAAAAGAGCAGTTTAATTTTCTGGTGTTTTGTCTCCCCTCTTTAGAACATACATATAAATTCAGATAATTTAAGCTAGTGTTAAAGATAATGTAGTTAATACAGAAACACATTTAACCTGTGCACAAATAAATGCATTCAAAGAAAACAAACGTGTTGGTTATTAAGCTTCAGAGTAAAATGACTGTACTTTTTAAATAGCCTCATTCTGTAGAGAATAAATTGCAATTCCAAGTCAGCCAGCAATTCACTTCAGAAAGAAGTCATACAGGTAGTGAAAGGAATGGCAGGGTGAAAAAATCTTTAGAAGTTCTTGGTGAAAAGGCACTCATGGAGTGCCAAAGAAGCCTTGTGCTTTAGACTGCTGGACCTCTCTTCCTTTATGCTGTGATTCTACTCTTGATGCCTTTGGTTTATTGAGTTTTAAATGGCTCATTGGGGAGAGGAGCATGGCAGGGGAGGAGTGGAGGTCTACTGACTTCTGGTGGAGAACTTTAAGCAGATGGTCCGTTAAAGTCCTCCTAATAGGAGTCACCTTATAGGTCTCTACTGGGCTGTCTGATCAGCAGCCATACCCCATGTTTACTTTGGATCTTTTTTTAGGGGATACTATATATTGAGGATGATTTGCCCTGTGCTTTAATCCCCCTGAGAATCAATGTGATATACAGTATAGGAAAAGGAAAGGTAAGCACCACAATAAGAATACAGTAAGTCCCAAACATTTTTACTTTTAAACATATACATTTGATGTAGGAAACATTCTTGCGTTAACTCCCTCAAGTTGATCTATATAACGTGGAATTATTTTCCCAAGCTCTGCCCATAGTGAGTGTTGTCACACACAAACACCTTTAATCTGACCCCACACATATTCCTTTGTGATAGGAATTTCTATTCTGTGTAATAGCGTTAGAGAAATGTCTTTTCTAGGCTAAGGAGACGTTAACAAGCAACTGTTTTGACTTTTCAAATTTCAATTTTGGACCTTAGTTGCCTATTTCCAGTAGCAGTTTTTTTTTTTAATGACTTATTTTGGTATTATCTTTGTAGATTAAATTTCCCTATGACTAATGAAGGGAACACCTCAACTATGTACAATTTGATTGTACAGACCATTCTCTATGTAATTGAAAGAAAGAAATTGACCTACCAATCAGGAAACAAAAAGTTACTGAAACTACTGAGGGGTGCATGGTTCTAATTAAATGTTTTCTCCTGTGTGTTATGACAATGCTTCTGGTATGTGTGTGTGTTATGTGTGTGCCTGTTTTTCATTGACTTCTAGAGGAAAATCCCTTTAATAAATGGGGCAAAATAATTTAAGTAACCTAATTACAGAGATAATGTTTAATGCTAAGTTTTATTCTCTGAAAAATAAAAAAAATCAATTTCAATTTGTCTTTATAATCTTTAGATATATCTTTGATGTTTTCATTATAAAGTATTAAGTATGCCTGCAATGAGTCAGCTATTGCATAAGGCATGAGGGCAATAAAATAATATATTACTTTCAAGTGCATGTTCCCATAATCAAGTCATGTACAGAAATTATTATGTATAAGACAAAGTTGGATAAATAATACCAAATGTTTTTTAAATATAAGCTTTATTCAAATATAGTGTCAGATTAGAATATTTTCAAATTCAGATTATTAGTCAAACGTTTAACTGAACAGACAAGACAAAGCTTCAGAAACAAAACAAGGAGTTTTATAGTATCATACAGTATACTGTCATAAAAAAGTTCTAAGTGTGAATAGAGGAAAAAGTGAATGATGCCAATTAAAGAGTATTAGAAGTAATTTCTGTTTTCCAAAGACAATGAGAGAAATCATTTTATAATTAACCTTAATATTGTACGTTTGTTGATTGTGTAGTATTAGGTACACTGCTTACAATCTATCAAGTTTTCTCATGTAGAATATAATACTACTCATAGAAATTACTTGAAGGTGTAGTAAAGATGGAATGAGTTAATCTACAAAAGGAGTTTACCATATTCCCTGGAACACAGTAAGTGCTTAACAGTGTTAGGCTGCGCAGCTATTACTATATGGTTCTTACCATTTTCATGAAATCGTTGTATCTATGAATGATCTGGACATAGCAGAATAAATAAAATCTTGGATACAAATCAATTGGATGGCATAAAATTAACAAGAATCAGAGTCAGCATCTAAAAGAAGAGAAAATATTAGCAAAGAAGAGAGGAAGCAGGAGTAGTGAGGATTACCTGGGAATGAGGCTGATTCTTTCAAAAATGTTTTGTTCGTAAATGCTTGGATGGTGCTGTGTACTTTGGTGAACACCATGAAAAACTTCAGTATTTAACTTAATCACATGGAATGTGATTTAGCACAAAAGTTTATATTTAGCCATATATGTATATATATATACATATGCATATATATGTATAGATATCTATATCTATATCTATATCTATCTATCTATATATATATTTCAAATTTAATTGCATTTGAAGTACATCAATCATAATATCAAATCAAAGCCCTAAGCACAGGTATCAATGAATAAGAATGGATGCTTTCAAATTACACAGGGTTGGTATAAAGTGTCTATAACTTTATTTTCTACTTGTTAATGGATTTCCTCAAGTATGAGCAATCTTTAAGAGATACAGACATTTAGAAAATTTAAAGGTAAGAAAAGGTAACATTGAGATTTTCTTCCTACTATTGAGAACAATTTGAGAACCACTGATATAGAAGAAGCTCAACTGTTTTTGTTATATGTATTCTGAATCATCACATAAAAGGACTTTATACTAACCCACTTTTGAAAATAACTTTACTAGTAGAGGCTATCTAGTCTCAACTAGTTTTAACATACTTTATCACAAAGTATGCATAACTATGCCATGAAATTCTAGTTACTGAATGAAAAAAATGTTTTTGCCATATATTACTGTGTGTATAAATGTGTGATGACATTTGTCAATCTAGTGGATCATAGTATAGGTATAATTTGCTTCTCGGGAAATAAAAGGCATAGAACATAATTATGTTTGCATCAAGTAAAGGACACATTTTTATTGCAATATCTAAGAACTTTGCTTCATGATTATAGGAGGCAAAGAAATACTTAAACCATTCCATTCAGATATAAACTGAAGGTCAGCCAAGTAAATCATGCTCTGATAATGACCTTATAAACACTATGATACATGGTTATACTCTAGATTGTGATATCATTGTTATGTCTGACTGTTTTTGGTGTTGCTTTTGAGTGTGGTAATCTGTTTGAGTGTACTTACAAGGTTGTGTTCTAATCCAAGGTCCCTTTCTTTGGAGGTGAAAAAAATTAAGGGCCAGAATGAGAGATTTATCTAAGTCCACAGAAATCAATCAAAACCAGAACTCAGAAGGTGCCCTAATCCACTTTGTATTCTATCATGTGATAGCTTTCCATGATCTATCTCTTCTGCAGTCAAGCCACATTTGTATAGTTGGTGCCTACAATATATATTAGTCAGAACTAATCTAATTATTGTAAAGTATAATTTTAAAACTAATTCTCTGACCACATGTAATGTAATTAAGATAGTACAAAAGACTATTATCAAAAGGAATTATAATTGTTGAACACTATTTGTTCACCTGTGTTCAGTTGCTTGTTGAAGAATTGGCTGGCCTAAAAAAAAAAAAAAGATGCTCGGTCATTTTCAAACTCCAGAGCAGAGTCATTAATGAGTTCTCATCTTTGCATACAGTTTACTTCTCAAGAGATACACCTATAATGGTTCCCATCGGTGTTAAATTGTACAGTAAGATGACATTTTTGGTGCTTTGGAATCTTTATCATTGAAACTATCTTAAAGAGGTAATATGCAAATGCTCTCTATACCCAGAAGGAGGGTGGGGCAGCAAGCTACCAGCAGAGAGCTATAGGAAGGCTGGGCTGACAGCAGTGGAGAACTACAGGAGGGCAGGGCAGTGAGCTCTGTGCATCAGAGAGCTACAGGTGGAGGTGGGCCAGGTGGCCCCCTGAGGCAAATGGCAGTGAGCTACTAGTTTCCTATAAATTTCCTGGCTAGACATTTGCTTAAATATTTCTTACCTGTTAAGTCTATGCTACAGCTGTATTGTATTGTTCAATGGGCAGCATGCTTAATTAGCTTACAAAGATGAAATACTAAATATGTCCACTTCTAGCTTTAATGTACAGTGACACTACTTTTCATTCGCTTTACATGTCTCTTTATTTTCATTATGTCCTATGAGTAATTTATAGTTATGTAACATTTATTTAGGTTTAGGTGGTCATACATTTCACCTTACTTATACATATCACAAATCAAATTCTTTGTCTTTAAATAGGTTTATTAACCACTCTGAAACTTATATTTCTCATCTATAAATTTAAAAGTAATAATATACAACATTTAAGTTTGCAAATATATTTAAGTTCTATCTTCGTGCATGCACATAACTTTACTGTTTCTCTCAGGATATCCTAATACTGTGGTTGGCAAACTGCGGCTCGCGAGCCACATGAAGCTCTCTGGCCCCTTGAGTGTGGCTCTTCCACAAAATACCACAGCCTGGGCAAGTCTATTTTGAATAAGTGGTGTTAGAAGTTTAAGTTTAAAAAATTTGGCTCTCAAAAGAAATTTTAACTGTTGTACTGTTGGTATTTGGCTCTGTTAACTAATGAGTTTGCTGATCACTGTCCTAAGACATATTACCTATTACTTTACATAAAGATGACAGTTTTGTGTGTTGCAATTAGACACCTGAAGCAATCAACACAATTATTTTATTAAAAAATCAAGCCTAACTGGAATTGCTCAGTGGTTGATTGTCAACCTGTGAACCAGGAGGACATGGTTTGATTCCCAGTCCAGTTGTGGGCTTGATCCCCAGTGTGGGGCATGCAAGAGGCAGCAGATCATTGATTCTCTTTCATTATTGATGTTTCTATCTCACCCTTCCTCTCCCTTCTTCTCTGAAATCACTAAAAATATTTTTAAAAAATCAAAATAAAAGAATTTCAAAATTCTTGGCTGTACAGCCAAAATAATGAAATTGTGGTTTATTTTCTGATAAGATGCTTCTGGAGGCAGGGGAGGTAGGGATTTGAGCCCAATGAATGATTCTTAGAAAAAGAAAAAACACACACACACACACACAAAAAAAAAACAGGGAACAAAAACCATGCAAGTACTTGCTGCCTTTCAAAGTAGTCCCTGCAGCTGAGTTATGGTATTGGCAAAAACTAGTGCAGATTCTGGGCCAGCTTTCATCTCAAGTTCCTATAGGGGATGTGACTTTCGCCTATCTATCCTCAAGAGGGTTATGAGGGTTTTTAATTTATGGCCCTTCAGACTAACTTAAAACAGAACTCTCAGCATCCAGAAGCACTTACTCAGTGAGTAGCTGATTGATGGGGTAGGCAGGGTTACAGGAAAAGTTTACCTTGTCACCTGGGTTAAATCTAAAGAATATGGCATCAAGCTGACTTTGAATCTTCCTTTCTAGATACCTGACCTGGAAATGTCAATTAATATTTCTTAGCCACATTTTTCTCATCAATAAAGATGTGGTAACAGTGACTCAGATTTTTTTCAAGAGGATTGAATAAACTAGTGTTATACAAAGAATGGTGTCTAAAACATAATATTTTTCCCTCTTCAGGTTCATGCAGAAAATTTAAGGCCACTGTAAAAGCCAACTCTGGGTCATCCTAACTAATCCCAGATGGAAGTACTGATTTAAATACCTGTAACATCCTCAAAACACACACGCAAAACAAAAACCTGTAAGACCTAACCTAGCTTTCATTTTGAATCCGAAAGCTCCAAATTATGTTGCTTAATCTGGTTAAACATTAAGTACGGTTATTATAGTGCTATAATATCAAATTAATGCTTTTAAAGATGGTTAATTTTTCAAGAATACCTAAAAATGGCAGTACCAAAGAGATATATCTTAAACTTAGACATCATAAACAACAAGCCTTTTGACATGTCAAGACTTCTGGACTTTTATATTTAAGTGGTCTTAGAGAGGAGTGAGGTTGGTCATGATCTCCACAGAATTGTAGAGAAGAGGCAGGGATGGCAGACAGAGCCATCTTTGAAGACTGTGATTGGGCAGAGATGGTAAGAGTAGAAAGGAAAGTTACCCAACACTAGCTTGCTTGTGTGTTTTTTTTTTTAATTTTCTTTTTCTAATGCTTGCAGTCACTCATTGTTAGTTTTTGGAGTAAAATAAAAGAAACAAGAAAATGCATGAAAAATTGAAGTGACATCTTGGCAAGAAGCATCAATGGTGGAGGAAGCTTTATATTGGTAAGGGCAAGAAGCTTTTTCCTTTGGATGCCACAAAGTGAAATGTAAGCTCATTCTACAAATAAGTTCACAAAAAATGGGAACAAACTGTGCTTTTTCTGACACTACAATTTAGGAAAATATTGAATCCTTTTTGAGTGTTTTGTGTAGATCTTCATTTCATTCACTCCTTTTATATAACATGTAATCTACAGGTACAGCCAATGTTTTTGAGGACTAATTCTTGCCCTGGAAGTAAGCTAGTTGCTTATTGTCACTTGCCCCTTGCCTCCTAGTGATAAAATATTTAATGATATATATTTTATCACTAGGAACCTGAGTTTTGGACACATTAAATGATTAGCCTATATTTGCCCAGCTGGAAAGTGGTCAGATCCTAGCTTATTTTTGAGAATTGCTTTCTGAAAGCAACTATAGTACTGTTTACAGAAACTAATCTCTGTACAAATATACTCTAAAGAAAAATAATAATGTATAATACAAACAAGAATGCTGAAATAAAACCATGTGGGCAAATAACTATATGTTTTCATGGCTATATAGATGTGTTCTTAAAAATAAATCAGCCAAAGAAATTCATTATTTTTATGACCAGCCAAACTGAAAGCTTTACCATGAATACAAAAGTCTACCAGCTAATTCAATATTTCTGTTTAGAAATCATATATCTCTCCTCAGATCATTGTCTCTCCAAGTATATTTCAATGTACCTAAATAATCACCTTGTTAAAAAGGCAATTTTTTGTCTCTATCCTAAATATATTAATTAGATTCTTTGAGGAAGGAGCCAAATTTTTATTTAATGTGGAACCCGATGATTCTGATGTACATGAAAGCGTGGAAACCCCAGCTTCAATATTTAAGAACTTTGGCGTCTAGAACACCTTGATCTCGGTGGCATTTACTCAGCATATTAATTGCAGCTGAAGCCAGGAGCTTGAAATGATCGTGATGATCTGGCAAATATCAGAGTTATTTTCAATGTGTATAAATAAATTTAATAAATGAGTATCTTGCTATGTTTCAGGCTGCATTTATCATTCAAGTCACATGAAAAGAATTCTCTGCCTTGTGTACCTTTCTGCAAAGGGCTGGGAAAATGCTCAAATAAATTAAGTGACATAGCACTGTATTACCTGGATATATCAGGGGCATCCTCCATTTGGAAAGCACTTGACAGCAAGGTGACATCTACAAATACCCTGAAAATAATGAAACTTAACTCCACCTTTCACCTCGAGTTCATCACTTCAAGTTGTATGATAAAGAAGCAATGAAAACCACGGCTGAGTAAATGCTTATTGTTTTCTACTTAAGGCAGGAAATCTGAGTCTTCAGACCAAGTAGAAGTAACATTTAGCCTTGTAATAATAAAAGTTTTGATTTCCCATCCTCCACTCTTTCCCATTTGCAGCTGTTGATTTTGCCTTGTGTGGAAAACAAATTTTCTCAATTAACTTTCTGTATTAAACAGAATGTGCAACTACACCAGCCAAAACAAAGGGAGGAATAATGAAGAGAGGAATCAAAAAATTATATAATAATATAATTTGGTTTGGCTCAGTGGATAGAACATCGGCCTGCAGACTGAAGGGTCTCAGGTTAGATTCAAGTCAAGGGTATGTATCTTGGCTACAGGCACATCCCCAGTGGGGAGTGTGCAGGAGGCAGCTAATCCATGTTTCTCCCTCAACGATGTTTCTAACTCTTCCTCTCCCTTCCTCTGTAAAATATCAATTATATATATATATATATGTAAATGCTAACAATACCGATGTTGCTCCATTTTATATGTATGGAAACTAAGACACATATGTGTTAGGTTACTTGCCTAAGGTTATAATCTGGGAGATGAGAGATTTTATTTTATTTTTATTTATTTTTATATCTTTATTGTTGAAAGTATTACATATGTCCCCTTTTTCTTCCATTGACCTGGCCCAACCCAACCCCACCCCCTCTCCATACAGCCACCCCAGGCCTTCACCACCCTATTGTCTGTGTCCTTGGGTTATGCATATATGTCTACAAGTTCATAGGTTGAGCTCTTCCCGCCCCCCTTGCCCTGCCTTCCTTCTGAGGTTTGTCCATTAGATGCTTCTGTCTCTGGATCGATTTTTGCCAGTTTATGTTGTTCATTGGATTCCACATAGGTGGTAGATTTTAAAGGAAAATACCAACCAGGAAGAGAGCCCATGTTCATAATCACTGTGCTACAGCGCCTCCTAGTGTGTGATATAAAGCACTGGCATGAGCCAGTGTCAGCCTCATTTGTGGGTTCTGATTTATTCAGTGAGAGAAGGAAAGAAAAATGTAACTTCCTGTCAGGTATCTTCTAAGTTCACAGCCAGAAAATCCTATCTTTCAAGTTCTAACTAAAATAATGTTTGTTTTATTTTTATTGCGAAAGATACTAATCCTGTATTTGTATAATGTCTTTTTTTAATGAATGTTGTTTTCCAAAGCCACACCAGTGAACTAAAATGTTCTACTGTCTGGCTCTAGAACTGAACTGTGGTAGCAATCAGACTGACCTGCATGCTCATTGTACCTCAGCACCTTCTACCTTTTTGATCTCTGGTAACTATCTCGGCTGCTAGGGCTCATCATTTAATTTTTAAAATGTATCACAGGAGTTCAAGGTTATTGTTTGTTTTCCAGGTGTATGAATTGTACTACATAATTCTCTAGGGCTACTTTATTTACTTTTTTTTCCCAGACCCATGAAGGTGCTTTATAGATTAGGATGCTGAGGATGGGAAAAGTTAGTATAGCTAAGGTAACAAGATTACCAAAAGATAGAGGTGGAATCTGAACCCATGATTTGATAAGCATAAGCTTCCAGATGAAGATCCTCAGACCATCAGTGAACACCAACATTTGTGGTGTCAAGCCCTTGGGAAGTAACTCAGAAACAGCAGATGCTGAAAACTACATGCAAACTAGTGTAAAAACATGACTTGTGTCATACATGCACACGGCTACAGGAGCCATGGGGGCTGGTACACTTAAACTTTGTGCCCCATTTGTGTGGAAACCCTCACAACATCCTCATCTCATAAATAATGTCATCTTTTGTTTATGGATGTGAAAAACAAATCATTAGAACTCAATCTATTTTGAAGATTGACTTCATAGTAATAATCTATAATAATAAAAGTACAATATGTTAATTAGACCACATATTCTTCTGGATGACCTTCCAGATAAAGTTGGGGCTATGAGGGTCAAGGCAAGTCGCCATGGCTACAGGCCTCTAGTAATTAATAATGACAATGATAATGATGATGGCAGCCAGAGGTTTTAGGAGCTTTAACTACTTTTACTGAAACTGCACTTCCAATGGTAGTCAGAAGATGGCACTGTGAAGTACAATTACACTAAAGTCATATCTCTGTTCAAGATTTAACCCATTTATAGACTGACACATGCTTCTAAAAATTGACATCTAAAAAAATGACTTGATTTAATGTCTCAATAATTAACATATAAATATATGTCTATGTTTATATAATATATATGTATGTATGTTTATGTACTAGTATATACTAGTGGCCCAGTGCATGGATTCATGGATATTGAAAGGAAATCAGGAGCCCATGATGCATGCCTGGGGATTTTCCACACCCCCCATGAACAGCTGGGAAGTTGCATGAGGAGCATGTCCTCCTCTCCACAGCTTCCTGAAAAAAATATTTCCAAATGTCCCTTCTGCGGCCAGGATTGTGCCTTGCCAGACATGATTTGGATCCTAAAGATTCAATTTCTTGAATGTGTCAGAAAGCTCCAGATTATAGTGCCTTAAACAAGCTATGAGTTTACCTCTTTTATCAAATATGAGATACACAGAGGTAGGAAATGCAGGATGGTTCTTTCTCCAAACAGCAAGCAGAGCTTTCTGTGTTATATTTTTGTGAGCCTAAGGTACTTTTACCTCCATCAACTCCTACCTCCAAGTATCTACACTGATAAAAGAGAAAGATGCTAATTGACTATATCTCCACTACACCCACAGCCAATCAGGAGTGATATGCAAATAAACCCAACAAAGATGGTGGATAAATTTGCATATGCAGGTGGGGCAAGCAGCATCTGATGCCCCCCATGGAGTCTAGGCAGCAATCGGTACTGGGCAGTTCCAGCAGGCAGCGCCTGACACACCCAGTGGAGTCCAGGTGGTAACCAGTATCTCGGGACTGGGCAGGCGACATGGACAGCACCTGACATGGCCCTGGGGTCCAGGCAACAAAGGGACTGGGCGGACCAGGCAGGCAGTGCCTGATTCCCCCCTCGGAGTCCAGGTGGTGATGGGGACCGGGAAGGCATGGCAGGCAGTACCTGACACCCCATCACTCCCCTGGAGTCCAGGCAGTGATCGAGACCGGGCAGGCAGCGTGGACAGCACCTTTTGTGGCCCTTGGGGTCCAGGCAGCTGTCAGGACCAGGGAGCTCAGCAGGCAGCGCCTGACACTCCCCGCCGGAGTCCAGGCAGAGATTGGGACCGGGCAAGCAGCATGGACAGCACCTGACACTGCCCGAGGGGTCTAAGCAACAATTGGGACCCGGCAGGTGGCATGGACAGTGCCTAATGCTGCCTGCAGGGTCCAGCCCACTATTGGGACCAGGAAGGAGGCATAGACAGTATCTGATGTCGCCCTGAGGTCCAGGTGGCTATCAGGACTGGTCAGTTACAGCAGGCAGTGCCTGATGCTGCATGTGGGGTCCAGGCAGTAGTTGGGAGTGGGCAGGCTGCACGGACAGTGCCTAATGTAGCCCTCGGGTCTATGCAGCGATCGGAACTGGTCAGGTCCAGGAGGCAGCACCTGATGCTGCCCGTAGGGTCCAGGTGGTGATCAGATCAGGTAGGCCGGACGGGCAGTGCCGGATGACCCCTGAGGAGTTCAGGCGGTGATTGGGATCAGGCAGGCAGGGGTGGCCAGGGTCTCTAGGATCACCATCTGCCCCAGGGCTGCCTGCGGATACCTGTGGAGCAGGCCCAGGTTGAACATTTTGATGAAAATGGGATGCCGGTACCCAACCCCATCATGCCCCAACCTTGCGGAGGAGAGGGAAATGGCAGTTGGAGGGACAGGGACTCTGAAGTGGCTAGGAGCAACCTGCAGGTATGCTACCAGGAAGAGCTGCTGAACCATGAGGATGCAGAGGGTTGGCTGACGTGGGCACTCAAAGGCACAGATGAGAGGGCTCTTGCTTGCACTGAGCTGGCACAGCCTGATGGACAAATCACCTTTCTGAGGAAAGTACACAAAGAGGAGATCACCCAGCTGCAGGTGCAGATCCAGTGTGCTCAGATCTCCCTGGAGATCTGACCTCTCTGCTATGTTCAAGGACGTCCATGCCCAATAAGAGAAGCTGCAGGTTTAGGCCTGATCCCACAGGGCTCCCAGATTGCAGAGGATGCAGGCCAGGCTGAGGGACACCCCCCCCCCCCAATGCATGAATTTTGTGCACCAGGCCACAGTGTATATATAAATAATTATACATTTGTGATTGTTTTGATATTAACATAAATATTGTGTGTTATATCCTAATATCTTAATATTATATTTATTTAACCCAAAAGTTTATTTTTAAGTAATTTAATTTTTGGACCCCTAAAAGTGTTATGGACATGAGGGCATGGTGCCCATTATGTCAAGTAGTCAAGTTAGGACTGTTAGCGGTGACCCAGGCTCTTTCCAGCTCTTTGCTCTGCTGAGGTCTTTACCAGTTACGGCCCAAGAGGATGACTGAACAACTGTAGCTCAGATCATCCTTTCAGACAGCAAATTTCTTTTACAAATACTTTTCATTTGCTAGCCTTAGTAGGATGGCTATACCCAGATAAAAGGGAGGCTGAGACTTATAGTCTTTTCCTTGGTTAATATATGCAGGTAAAAATCACAAACTTCTCTGACAGATAAATGAATGAAAATTGTAATTGTTAACATGCCAAATAAAAAAAATGAAGCCACTTTTGCTGTTTTTGAATTCATAAAAGATTTGCTCATGTCTGAGCAGAAAGCACCTATGTATACAAGAAAATCTTCAGAATTATATGGTAGTTAGTTATGATTTTGTAGAAATCATTGGCATGAAATTTTATTTTTGTAATAATTGTAGCAATGAAGAGATTTGTCCTGGAGCAACATTATATCTTATAAAATTTTTAGATATTAGGAACACATAAATTCATCACTAGCCACTTTCAAAGCATGTTTCTATTGTGACTGTCTCTTTAAAGAATGTGAAGTGTAAAGACTATTTTTTCTTAATATGCTCAGGACCATATTATGCAACCCATAGGGTTTTGTCTTTGCCTGCTCTCTGGCCATCATTTCTTATAGCTCTAGTAATTTTCAGGGACAGGGTTTGGATCCTAAACTCTGATTCTGAAGACTAGATTATACCACAGAATTCTGTGGATGAATCTAATTAGTATCAAGAAAGGCTAAATTCTGGTAGAAAAGCATGAATTAGTCTTTCAAGAAACCATCAGCTTTTTTATACCTGTAACTTTTCAGACACTGAATGTAGAAAGTATTTATTTGAAAGAAGTAACGAAAAGGTGATAGGCTGGGAAAATAAGTACTGCCAGACAGAATGCTAAGTGGAGGAGCAAGTGAGAATGCTTTGATGTGTTTCAATTATTGTACATTGTGTAAGGATTTTCTGGCTGTGTTTTGTAATAAGATACTCATCCAGGGGAAAAACACATGCACAAAACAGAGTTTTGAAAAAATAACATGTTTTAAGGATAGTGGTGAGCAATGGTACCGATAAACATTTGCCTGTAGTGCATCGTTGTTACTGAGCTACAGTTTTGGGAAGAGTCAAGATTGCTGAAAGAGAAGTCTCCCACCAAATGCAGACAGTGACTGTTTTCTGTTGTTGTTTTTAATATATATATATATATATATATTTCTGGCAATAAAAATGACCTACAAGACATATTAGCAGACAGGAATAGTTGGTGATGATGAGTACCTATTCTTCATTCATAGTGAAACTGAGGTTATAGTAACACTAGAGGCCAGGTGCATGAAATTTGTGTATGCAGTGGGAGATGTCCCTTAGCACAGCCTGCACCTTCCCCAGTCTGGGACCTCTCAATGAATGTCCGACTGCCCATTTTGGCCTGATCTGAAGGGGTCTTTACCAGTTATACCCAAGAGGACTACTGGAGCTTAAGTCAGCCTTTCAGACAGCAAATTTTTTTTTACAAATACTTATCATTTGCTAGCCTAAACGGGCAGTTGGACATCTCTCTCACAATCCAAGAGTGTTGGCTCCCAACTGCTCACCTGCCAGCCTTCCTGATTGCCCCAAAACACTTCTTCCTGCCAGCTTGATCACCCCCTAACACCTCCCCTGCCAGCCTGCTTGATGCCTAACTGTTCCCCTGATAACTTGTTTACCCCTAACTGCCCTCCCCTGTGGGCTTGGTTCCCTATAATTGCTCTCACCTACAGGCCTGTGTCCCCTCCCAATTGCCCTTCTATGCAGGCCCAGTCACTCCCAACTTCTCTCCTCTGCCAACATGGGCACCCCTAACTGCCCTCCCCTGCAGGCTTGACCGCCCTCAACTGTCCTCCCTTGCAAGCCTGGTCTCTCCCAACTGCCCTCCTTTGCTGGACATCTTGTGGCCATCTAGTGTTCAGATGGGGCCAACCATCTTTGACCATATGGAGGCAGCCATCTTGTATGTTGGAGTGATGGTCAATTTGCATATTACTCTTTTATTAGATAGGTTGGAAAAAATAGATGCAGAATAAGTGAACTTGAACAAATAGACAGCCTCTACATGTTAGAGAAGAGGATAAACCTATGAAACTGAAGCATGGAATTAGGAAGACATACTATGGTATTGAGGGAAAATGCATAATAAGGGTATGCCCTTGCCTCCCAAATAGCCTAATTTGCAATGGAATGATTATGAATTTCACTTTGTGGGCAATGATGCTATGGTGATATTTTTATATGAAACAATTGAATTTTTGCTTTTTATGTAAAGAAAATTATCAACACCCAGCCAGTGTGGCTCACTGGTTGAGTGTAGACCTATGAACCAGGAGGCCACAATTTGATTCTCAGTCAGGGCAAATACCCGGGTTGTGGGCTTGATCCTCAGTAGGAGGGGGGGGCATTCAGGAGGCAGCTGATCAATGATTCTCTCTCATCGATATTTCTATCTCCCTCTTTCTTCCTCCCATATATCAATAAAAATCAATAAAAATAAATGAAAAACAAAATTGTTAACATAATTCTGTGGTTAGATTTTTGTATTTATTGGTATTGTTAAGATACTGTCAAGCATGTGGGATGAGGTTATGATAACACAGTAGTATTACATAAAACTAATTACTGGGACTATTTTTTGGGGGGAGCAACTTTTATAAAAACTCTTTCTTCCCTTTGGTGTTGACAAAAGCAATGCTGTTGGAATAAGCCTCTCAGTTGAGATTAGTTCGGTTGGAGTGCATAGCTCCAGAAAAGCCAAATTCACAAAACCAAGGAATGCATGGCTAAAGTCATTTAGGGTTGAACATAAAATCTGAATTTTTATAACTTTGCATCAGAAATCCCAAAAAAGGAGAATAAATGAACTATTAAGTATAAGGTGAAAATTTGTAGTGAATAATCGCTATCATGAAGACTGTCTACTGACTTGAGCTCTGAAGTGAAGGGCAATGAAAGATGCTGAAAGGTTGATTCTTTGCTATTGCCCAGATTTGTGGGCAAAGACCAGAGCTAGAGAACCTGTCATAAATTCTTGAATTCTTTATCCGAGGGCCTCTGTTGCAGGGGAAGTGCATTCATCCTGGAGTAGACTATGGAACTGCATACTGTGCCCAGTAGCCCAGGATGTGTTAGTGAAAAGGAGGGAAGTGGATGGTGATGCTGGGGAGGCCACATCATTCATAACTTACTGTCTTCATGAAAGAGAGGTTTAGTCTCCTGGACCCAAGTACCCCGAGTGGTAAATGACAAAAGAGTAATATCTTGGCAATTCACTGCTTTAATAGCAAATAAGGATATGTAAATTAAATGAATTAGTATTTACTAATAAGCCAATATACATACATACACACACATACATATATACACACATACATACATACATACACACACACATACATACATACTAGGGAATAATGTTAAGTGCTTGAAAACCCAGACACATTAGATGAACCCTTGGTAGAATGTAAGTCAAATCGAATGTCCAAACAGAAGAGTAAAGTTCCCTACCTCTAGGAATAGAGAGGAGAGAGTCGTAGAAGATATCACAGAAGCGAAAGACTTTTCTATGGGTTTCAACACTTGGAAGTATTCAGGCAAAAAATCCGCTAGAGAAAATATATTTCTAGAAGAGAGCAGCAGTGTATAACATAACTAAGATTAAATAATAATAATAAAATTCAAAATCATGGCTTAAAAGTAAAGAGTGTAAAAAATAGATGGGTGATTTGCCCATCTTCTATACTAAAAGCTTTCCCTTCTTATGGGTATATAAATTTGGATTAAAATATCAAGTAAATGAATTTTGTATCACTTGAGGAGCCCAAGCAAATTCTATATTGAATTTATATATAACCAATGTATTGTAGCTAATGTATTGTCACTGTTTACAAATACATTTTTGTAATTTCACAATATGACTAAGACACTTCATTGGGTTAACTAATAAGTGGGACAGATCTTCCTGTGAGCAGGTATCACACACACACACACACACACACACACACACACACTACATTTCGAGCCTTATTTTTTTAATGTTTACTTTATTGTTTAAAGTATTGCACATAGTAGTACATATATCTCCTTTTCTACCCCAATGACATTTACCCAACCTTCCCTACCCCCTGTTGTATGCCCTCATCGCCCACTCCCCGCCCCCGCGTCCCCCCACCTGGTGTCTTGTGTCCATTGGTTGTGCTTATATGCATGCATACAAGTCCTTTGGTTGACCTCTTTCCCCCATCCCCACACTCCCCAGCCTTCCACCTTAATTTGACAGTCTGTTCAATGCTTTACTGCCTCTGTGTCTATCTTTTTGTTCGTCATGTTATAATGTTCTTCATTTTCTATAAATGAGTGAGATCATGTGGTATTTTCCTTTCAATGCCTGGCTTATTTCACTTAGCATAATGCTCTTCAGTTCCATTCATGCTGCTGCAAATGGTAAGAATTACTTATTTTTTTATGGCAGCTTAGAATTCCATTGTGGAGATGTACTAGTTTTCTAATCCACTCATCTGCTGACGGGCATTTAGGCTGTTTCCAAATCTTAGCTATTGTAATTGTGCTGCTATGAACATAGGAGTGCATATTTCCTTTCTGACTGGTGTTTCTAGTTTCTTAGGATATATTCCTAGGAGTGGGATTACTGGGTCAAATGGGAGTTCCATTTTTAGTTTTTTGAGGAAACTCCATCCTGTTCTCCACAGTGGCTGCACCAGTCTGCATTCCCACCAGCAGTGCAGGAGGGTTGCTTTTTCTCCACATCCTCGCCAACACTTGTCCTTTGTTGATTTGTTGATGATTGCCATTCTGACAGGTGTGATATGGTACCGCATTGTCTTTTTAATTTGCATTTCTCAGATAGTTAGTGACTATGAGCATGTTTTCATATGTCTCTTGGCCTTTTTTCTGCCTTTTTTAGAAAAGTATCTATTTAGGTCCCCCCCTTTTTTTTTAATTGGATCATATATCTTCCTTTTATTAAGTTGTATGAGTTCCCTGTAAATGTTGGACAATAAACCTTTATCAGTGATAACATTTGCAAATATATTCTCCCACACAGTAGGCTTTCTTGTTGTATTGTTGATGGTTTATTTTGCTGTACAAAAGCTTTTTATTTTTATGTAGTCCCATTTGTTTATTTTTTTATTTAATTTCCATTACCCTAGGAGGGGTATCGGTGAAGAAATTGCTTCGACATGTGTCTCAGATTTTGCTGGTTGTGGATTCCTCTAGTATTTTTATGGTTTCCTGTCTTATGTTTAAGTCCTTTATCCATTTTGAGTTTATTTATGTGTATGGTGTAAGTTGATGGTCTATTTTCATTTTTTGCATGTATCTGTCCAATTTTCCCAACACCATTTATTGAAGAGACTTTCTTGACTACATTGTATGTTCATGCCTCCTTTGTCAAATACTAATTGAGCATAGTGGTTTGGGTCAATATATGAATTCTCTATTCAATTCCATTGGTCTATATGTCTGTGCTTTTGCCAGTACCAGGCTGTTTTGAAAACAGTGGCTTTGTAATACAGCTTGAAATCTGGTATTGAGATCCCACCTACTTTGTTATTCTTTCTCAGGATTGCTGTGGCTATTCAGGGTCTTTTTTTTTTTTAATTCCAGATGAAATTTTAGAAAGTTTGTTCTAGGTCTGTGAAATATTCTGTTGGTATTTTAATGGGGAGTTCATTGAATCTATAGGTTGCTTTGGGTAGTATGGACATTTTAAAGATATTGCTTCTGCCAATCCATAAACACAGTATGTTCTTCCATCTGTTTATTTATTCCTCTATCTCTTTTTTCAACGTCCTGTAGTTTTCTGAGTAGACATCATTTACCTTTTTAGTTAAGTTTATTCCTAGGTATCTTATTTATTTATTTATTTTTTGGTGAGACGGTAAATAGGATTGCTTATTTATTTATTTATTTATTTATTATTTTAAAATATATTTTATTGATTTTTTACAGAGAGAAAGGGAGAAGGACAGAGAGTTAGAAACATCAATGAGAGAGAGACATCAATCAGCTGCCTCCTGAATGCCTCCTACTGGAGATGTGCCTGCAACCAAGGTACACGCCCCTGACCTGAATCAAACCTGGGACCTTTCAGTCCACAGGCCAAAGCTCTATCGCTGAGCCAAACCAGTTTTGGTTGGGATTGCTTTTATAGTCTCTCTTTCTGTAGGTTCATTATTGGTGTGTAGAAATACTACAGGTTTATTGGCATTAATTTTGTATCCTGCTACATTTTCAAGTTCATTTATTAAGCCTAATCGTTTTTTGATGGATTCGTTAGGGTTTTTATGTACAATATCATGTCATCTGTGACTAAGGACAGTTTTATCTCTTCTTTTCCAATTTGCATGCCTTTTATTTCTTCTTCTTGTCTAATCGTGATGGCTAATACTTCCAGTACTATGTTGAACAGGAGTAGTGAGAGTGAACATCCCTGTCTTGTACCTGTTCTTAGGCGAAATGGTTTTAATTTTTGACCATTGAGTATGATGTTGGCTGTGGGTTTATCATATATGGCTTTTATTATGTAGAGGTATGATCCTTCTATTCCTACCTTCCTGAGAGTTTTTTTTTTCAAAAATGGGTGTTGGGTTTTGTCAAATGCATTTTCTGCATTGATTGATATGCCTATGTGCTTTTTTAAATAAATTTTTATTGTTCAGATTATTACAGATATCCCTCTTTTCTCCCCCATAGCTCTCCTCCACCCAGTTCCCCCCCAACTCATGCCCTTACTCCTCACCACTGTCCTCATATATAGGTGTAATATTTTTGTCCAATCTCTTCCCACACCTCTAATACCGCCTTCCCAGAGAATTGCCAGTCCATTCCCTTTCGATCCCCCTGATTCTGTTATAGTATTCAACAGTTTATTCTGTTCATCAGATTTTTTATTCACTTGATTTTTAGATTCATTTGTAGATAGATATGTATTTTTGTCACTTTGTTGTTCATAATTTTTATCTTTACAGTTTTCTTCTTCTTCATCTTCTCAAAGAATACCCTTCAGCCTTTCACATAATCCTGGTTTGGTGGTGGTGAACTTCTTTAGCTTTTTCTTTTCTGTAAAGCTCTTCATCTGACCTTCAATTCTAAATGATAGCTTTGCTTAGTAGAATAATCTTGGTTGTAAGGTCTTGCTGTTAATCACTTTGAATATTTTTTGCCATTCCCTTCTGGCCTGCATAGTTTCTGTTGAGAAATCAGCTGATAGTTGTATGGGTATTCCCTTGTAGATAACTAACTGTTTTTCTCTTGCTGCTTTAATATTCTCTCTTTGTCTTTTGCCCTTGGCATTTTAATTATGTGTCTGAGTGTGGTCCTCTTTGGATTTCTCTTGTTTGGGATTCTCTGTACTTCCTGGACTTGTAAGTCTATTTCTTCCACCAAGTGGGGGAAGTTTTCTGTCATTATTTCTTCAAATAGGTTTTCAATATTTTGATTTCTCTCTTCTTCTGGCACCCCTATAATTTGGACGTTGGTATGCTTGAAGTTGTCCAAGAGACTCCTTACACTATCTTTACATTTTTGGATTCTTTTTGTTTTTTGGGTTGGGTGTTTTTTGCTTCCTCATTTTTCAAATCTTTGGTTTGATTCTTGGGGCCCTCTAGTCTACTGTTGAGTTTGTGTATATTATTCTTTATTTCAGGCAGTATATGCTTAATTTCTGACTGGTCCTTTTCCATGTTTTTGGCATTCTCATTAAGATCCTTGGAGATCTCACTAAGTTCCTCAGAGGTCTCACTAAGTTTCTCAGCAATTTCTAGAAGATTCTTGAGTAACCTTATAAATGTGGTTTTGAACTCTATATCCAATAGTTTGCTTTCCTCCATTTCTTTTATTTGTGACATGTTTCTTTATCTCCGTATTTTGGCTGTTTCCCTGTGTTAATGGAGTTGTTTTGTGTGATAGGTGACCTATAGGGCCCAGTGACACAGCCTCCCCAATCAACTGAGGTAGACACTCTTGGTGCAGCCCTTGGTGGGCTGTGTGCACAGTTTTGTTGTAGTTAAGCCTTGATTGCTGTTGGTACACTGGGAGGAATTGACCTTCAGGCCAATTGGCTGTGAGGTTCAGCTGTGTCTATAATGGAAGAACTATTGTGCTGGGGGCACTATGATGGGGCAGAACTTGCTTCAGTAAGGCTTTGGTGCTCACTGAGTCTGCCTCTTGCGTGTGTCACTTATGGATGTGAGGAGTTGAAATCTGGTATCATCTCACACTGACTACTAGGTACACTGGCTCCTGGATTTCCAAGAAGGTGCAAGTCAGCTACTGCCTGAGGCCACCTAGCAGGAGCTATAGCAGCGGTTCTCAACCTGTGGGTTGTGAACAGCTAGCAGGGTCTCCTAAGACCATCAGAAAACACAGATATTTACATTAAGATTCATAACAGTAGCAAATTACAGTTATAAAGTAGCAACAAAAATAATTTTATGGTTGGGGATCACCACAACATAAAGAACTATATTAAAGGGTTGCGGCATTAGGAAGGTTGAGAACCACTGAGTTATAGTGAGATTTACAGATTTCTCCTCTTTGTTTGGGCTTTGGAAGTTTTGGAGCTGTCTGACCCAGCTGCAGTTTGTTAGGTTAAGCTATGAAAGAGCAGGCCATTCATATGTAAAAGCTGTTGTGCACAGCTTGGATGGGTTTGTAGATTGGGTGGAGCATGGTCTCAGGGAATCACCAGGGTGTAGCAAACAGTGATGGTTGCCAGTTAGCCATCTCTGTGTCTCCACGTCTCCATGTCCTATGCCCCACTGTTGTAAACAATGATTCCAGCAAGCACCTCTGCAAGAAAGCTACCCTTACTTTCCGACCTGATGCCAGACAGTCCAGCTTTTCCCTGTAGGAGTCTGAGTCCTCAAAGTCTCACTGGAAACTGATGTTCAGAGCAGTCAGTAGCTTGTATCTCCTTCCTGACTGAAAAACAAAACAAAATAAAACAAAAACAGCATACTCAGTCGCCAGTCCAATTTGCATGCCTCTGTACCTCTGCTTTTTCACGCCTCTGCAAGTCTTACACAGTCTCAGTGTGCTTTTATTTTTCCTTTTAGTTGTAGAATTTTTACTCAGCCAGCTTTTCTGTGGTTCTGGCTGATAGTCATTTGTCTTTTAGTTGTATTTTAGTGTGGTTGTGAGAGGCAGCACATACAGGTGTATACCTTATGCCTCCATCTTGTTTTTTTTTCCCTTGTTTCTTATCTTTCAATTTGTTTATATGATGTGTCACATTTATTGATTTGCAGATATTGTACCATCCTTGCATCCCTGGAATAAATCCTACTTGGTCATGGTGTATGATATTTTTGATGTGCTGCTGAATCTGATTTGCTAGAATTTTGTTAAGGATTTTGGCATCTATATTCATAAGGGATAATGGCCTGTAATTCTCTTTCATTGTGTTGTCTTTATCTGGTTTTGGTATTAGGGTGATGCTGACTTCATAGAATGAGCTTGGAAGTGTTCCTTCCTCTTGAGTTTTTGGAATAGTCTGTGGAGGATAGGTTTTAGTTCTTCCTTGACTGTTTGGTAAAACTCCCCATGTGAAGCTGTCTGGCCCCAGGCTTTTGTTTGCTGGAAGCTCTTTGATGACTAGTTATTGGACTATTAAGATGTTTAGATTCTTCCTGATTGAGTTTTGGAAGATTGTGTTTTTCTACGAATATGTCCATTTCCTCCAGGTTGTTTTTTGGAATAGAGTTGTTCATAGTATTTTTTTAACAATCTTTTGTACTTCTATGGGGTCTGTGATTTATCCTCTTTCATTTCTGATTTTAATTATTTGGGTCTTCTTCTTTTCTTCTTGGTGAGCCTGGCTAGAGGTTCATCAATCTTGTTTATATCCTTTCAAAGAACTAGCTCTTGTTTTTATTGATCTTTTTTGTTTGTTTGTTTGTTTTTTGTTTTTGTTTTTGTTTCTATATGCCATTTATATCTGTTCTGATCTTTATTATTTTCTTCCTTCTGCTTACTCTGGGCTTTTCTTATTGCTCCCTTTCTAACTCTTTGTGTTATATGGTTACATAATTTATTACCATTGTTTCTTGATTTTTGCAGTAGGCATGTAGAGCTATGAACTTTCCTCTCAAGACTGCTTTCACTGTGCCCCAGAGATATTGGATTGTTTTGTTGTCATTGTTGTTTGTTGCCATGATGTTTTCTATTTCTTCTTTGACCTCTCTGATAACCCAGTCATTGTTTAATAGCATGCTATTTACTCTCCATGTGTTTGATTTTTTTGGATTGGTTTTATTGTAGTTGATTTCCAATTTTATGCCATTGTGAGAAGATGCTTGATATGATTTCTATCTTCTTGAATTTGAAGAGACTTTGCACACAATATATGGCCTGTCTTTGAAATTAACCCATATGCACTTCAGAATAATGCAGATTCTGTGTGTTTCCAGCCTTATATAACATTCCATAATGACTGCACAGTCCTGCCTGTATCAGGGTGGGGCATATGATCTTTCAGGTTATAGGTAGGCCAGAAAATCCTCTAGGTTAAATTCCTATCTCCATAAGAGAATGAGAGAATTATAAAGAATGCAGCAAGCAGGGGAAATGACATAGAGAATTGGTCTTCTTGGGAGTTGATGGCATATCAGTTCAATCAAATATTCAATAGATTGGCATGTACAATAGTTATAGAAAGACATGAAACAGTGTACTGGATTTTAGAGATTGTAGTAGGTCTTCTTGGTGCCTGGTCCAGATTCTATTCACTAGGAGTGCCCCCATCTGCAATGGCTGACAAGTGCCTATCTCCACAAAAATAGGTCTGAGATTCTTTCCTTATCCCTGAGTTTATCCTCTCAGCAACATATATTTTCTTATCTAACCTATCATAATAAGGTTCCTCTCTCTGTCTCAGGGTATTAATATATTCTCTCCCCCCACCTCAAATATCACTCACTCCCCTGTTCTTAATTAGGTTTCAACCCTTCCCTAGGTATTACACACCATCTCTCTCCATGATTTCCCTGTCCCCCAACTCCCTGGTGCTCTTTATCCCACCCCAGCAGTCACCCATGTGTATGACTGATATGCAGGTAACATCAGAAGGCTTCCTGCTTCAATGGAGGTTTAACTCTGTGGTACAATTTGCACTCTAGAGCTTCCCTAGGGACCAGGTGAAGCTGTCTCCTACTGTAATCACTTCCTTGCTGAAATTTTTTGACCTATCACATTCTATCCACACCTTCATTTGAAAGTACTCACTCATCCTAGTAAATTAATTTCCAAAGGAGGCCCATCTTAGCTTTACTTTTAGGAAAATTGACCTAAGTCAATCCACCTGGGATGGAATTCCAGTCTTTCACATTGCTAGTGTGATTTGGAGTGAACTGCTGAATGTTTTGTTTTGTTTTTAACAGAATATAGATCTAAAACATTTGACACTTACACAAATGTAATATGTTACTTTCTTTACCATCCCATTATAGAAATGAATGCAAAATCTGAGGCTGTTTCTATGGGATGAAAGTTAAGTTTTAGGTGAATATGAACTTATGTGACCATTCAATGTGGAATGAGTGCTGTGATGCAATCCATGTTCCCAAGCTCTCAGTGTGGCCTTTTGCTTTCCAGGCTTGAGAGTTTTTGTTGCCATTTATATTGTTTTTCTTTTGTAACTCTTCCTATGCAACATACAGAGTATTTTTTTTAAATTATGTTATCTGTATTCTAAATTTAAACATATAAATGAAATCTTATTCTGAAGAATTATTGCAAAAGTTTAAAATTACAATATGTGAATATCATCTTTTATGTGAAAGCTTTACCACTTTTTCAATTTTATGCTTATTTTTCTTACATGTCTAAACAATGATTCCAAAAATATAAACCATTTCAAAGATGACTTGCAAATTAATGTAATTAATTATATAAAATCCAGTTTAAAAAGTTGGATGTATCAAATAGTTTTATGTAATAACATATTTTAATCTTAACTTATTGAAAAATGTTTTTATGTTACCGCTTAAGGTTACTTTCATGTTGTGTCTGGAAAAAGATAAAGTTATTTATTATGTCTAATACTTATAGTATGTAAGAGGCTGTTTTTAATTATATCAAAGTCTGTATTTTTACTGCTGAGAAAGTAATTTATTTTCCATAAAATAACAATTTCCTTCATCATTTGGTTTTTAAAATGACATATATCCAGAAAATGTTTTTGAAATGTGGGCTAATTAAAACTTTTTATCCATTAAGGCTCTGCTGACTTGAGAAATAAAATGTAAGTAAATGTTGAAGAAGAAATAATTCTTTGAAATGGTGGGATAACAGACCTTTAATTAAAAATATTTTATAAATGAATTAAGTAATAAATAATAGGGAATGATTAGATAGCACTTAAGTGGAAGCTATTATCTCATTTAATCTATTTTGCCTAATTTAATTAACTTAATGCATGATATATAGATGAGTATACTAATGCTTAGGTAAGAGACTTGCTTCAGCTAGTCAGCTAGTCAACTTGTGAAACCTGAATTCAGGCACAAGGATCTTTGAATCTGGCTTCCAGCTCTGCTGAAGGGAGCCCCACCCATCCTGATATATAAAAACCCAGGGTATGCAACAACCAACTGAAGGCTACACCAAACATTGGAACTCAGTCCTGCAGTCAGTGCTGGGTTGCCTTGGTGACATACCACTGACTGTCTAGGGGGCTACACATCAGGCCGGAGAGAAGCCCAAAGAGAGAGGCAGGGTCTGATCTGCAGCCTCTGTGGCAGCTGTTGATCAGCTGTTGCCTCTCTCTTTCTCTCCAGGATTCACCAGCAGCTGTACCTCTGCAGGGGCTGCTGATCAGCCTTGCCTCTCTGATCAAGCCCAGAGACAGGCCCAGATACTCTAACTGGCATAGAAACCAACCAATCAGAACCACATTGGCAGGCAGAGGAGTGCAGGTGGGGATGAGATCAGGCCAGCAGGGGAAGGCATTTGGGGGAACCAGGTTGGCAGGGGAGGGTAGTTGGGGCAAGATCAGGATAGCAGTGGAGGGTAGTTGGGGGCAACCAGGCCAGCAGGGTAGGGCAGTTGGGGGTGAAATCAGGCCAACAGGAGAGGGCAACTAGGGACCATCAGGCAGGCAGGCTGAGGCAGTTAGGGGTGATCAAGCAGGTAGGCAGAGAGTTTAGTGGTGATCAGGCAGGCAGGCAGAGGGGTTAGGGGCAATCAGGCAGGCAAGGTAAAGGCTGTTAGGGGCAATGAGGCAGGTAGGCAGGTGAGCAGTTAGGAGCCAGCAGTCCTAGATTGTGAGAGGGATGTCTGACTGACAGTTGGACATCCCCCAAGGGGCCACTGATTGAAGAGGGTACAGGCTGGGCTGAGGGAACCCACCACGCTCTGTGCATGAATTTCATGCCCCAGGCCACTAGTAACTAATATAATGACAATTTGAACAAGCAAATAGGTTCTTAGTCTTAGATGTTTGGAATAAGTCAGGGCATATTCTAGGAATAGAAGGTTAAAGTTTCAGAAGCAAGAGATATTTTACCTCAAGACAAGGGGAAGTGTGCAGCCTCTTGCCCTTTGAAACAAATCTAAGAGAAATGGCTAAAAGTACTAATGGGAATGTATATAGAGTGTCCCTAATAGAGTAATGAGAATATTAAGTTGAAGATTGAAATGTTAGAAGATGATAGTGGGTCTTAATGCAAACCTATTGAGTTGTTCTATTCTTGTTCTTCACACTATTTGTTTGTTCCAAGTTCAAAGCTAGCCAGTAAGAAGATAATGACTTCATAAACTAGGTTGTTTTTACAGTTATATTATCTTTACTGAGGTCTTGTTTCATAGTTTAACTATAACTGTTCTTCAAACATTTGATTCTAAGAACTTTTAATGTCACCATTCAAACATATTAATACTTTGAATGCGGTTTGAGGTGTTTTTTTTTTCTTTATTGATTAAGGTATTACATATGTGTACTTATGTCCTCATTGCCCCCATTCCAGTACATGCCCTCACCCCCCTGGTGTCTGTGTCCATAGGATTCAATTATGAACATATTAGAAGAACAGACTTATTCTCTCTCTAAAACTTGCCCTGTGAAAAGTCCTTGGGGAAGGGGTTTACCTCCACCAAGGATACAGTTTCAGGAGGCAGCTCTGCACATTTACCAGAACTTCCTGTCTTCTCATGTCTTTTGCTGTGGGGAGGTAATTTTATTTATTTACTCTGTGCCACATGAGAAGTTGTACTTCATATTTTAGAAAAGCATCATTACCTCAATATAGTTATTTTATAGTAACAGTATGCAAAACAATTTTACTTTTTCCAAGAAGATATTCAGGTCCATTTTTGTTATTTTTAATTTGTGAATGAACATAATTATCAGAGACTTTTGCATTTCGGCAAAGCTTTAGACAAAAATACTTTGACAGCACAGGCCCAAATATGTCTTTGCTCCTCTCTACTAACTCAGAATAACAACAGCAACAACTACTGGTGTCAGGCAGTTATAAATGCTTCACTCTTATTATCCCACTTTTTCAGTTCATTAGTTACCTTAGTTTATAATCAGGTTTCAGAAGCTTCATAGTTGTATGACTTTAAAGTAGCAAAATCATGTATAAAATGTCTAATACCTAAGATCTTTAATTGTGGAGAATTTTAATAGGAGGGTTTTGGATTTGGGAGCTTATATGCTCACAAGAGGTAATCTGGGAAAAAGGCAGCTCTCAAGATGCAATGGAGTTATTACCAATAGAATTAAATGAATCACAATTTACAACCAAAAAAAAATGCTATCTACTCGAAAAGTCACTAGCGTATGACCAAAAGTAATGTTTGGAACTGGCACTGTTATCAATATGAAGGGAAGGTCGAATTGAAAAATGACTGAAATAAATATTTGTGTCTGTGATTGCATTTGAACATCACTTTGAAGCACTCTCTGCTGTAGAAATCAGGTGTGACTTTTGTGTTTTTTTGTCCAGAGGAAGCATGCATGTAATTAAAAAGAAATGAATACAAGATTACTGTGCTTGCACAGAAGAATCTTTGTGCGCCAATTTAAAATTCAATAAGTTGCTGAGTAATAGTTATTGAAACTTTTATTGCTGGAAAAGGGATTGTGAAATGTGGTCTTGTCTCTCTCGCATGCATTTTCCTGTGCTCAAGTATCCTTTTTCCCCAAAATACATATTTCATTGATTTCAGAGAGGAAGGGAGAGGGAGAAAGAAAGAAACATCAATGATGAGAGAGAAACACTGATCAGCTGTCTCCTGCACATCCCCTACTGGGGATCAAGCCTGCAATCCAGGTATGTACCCTTGGCTGGAATCAAACCCAGGACTCTTCAGTCCATAGGCCAATGCTCTAGCCACCAAGCCAAATCAGCTAGGGGAGGAAAGAAAGGGTACAGTGAAGCATGGGCAAACAAAATTTCCACTATACAAGAACAGAAGCCTGGCCAGACTAGATTTGAGAAGCCTAAATGCTGCATTTAGTCAACAGTCATACCTCTTCAGGGCCAGAAACGTAAGTTTAATCAGCAAATCCCAAAATAAATCAGCAAAGAAGAAAACTCCTATTAGTTAAACCTATAATAGGTTGAAACATAAACTAAGGCTCCAGTATTGTCATTGCAGGAGACATACAAATTCAATTAAGATAGATACTAATGTGTGTTTTTTCTTCGTTTTTATTATTTTCATTTTTCAATTAGAACTCACATTCAACACCACTTGTATATTAACTTTAGATGCAGAGTTACATGGCTAGAAAATCATGTACCCCACAATGTGGTCTCTCTGATGCTTCAACCACCCACCTGGCCCCCACACACAGCCATCACAACATGGAGTACATTCCCTGGGCTGCAATCCACAGCGCTGTGACATTTCTATAACTACCAATTTGTACTTCTTAATCTCTTTACCTTTTTCACCCAGTTCCCCAAAACCTCTTTCCTCTGACAACTTTTTTTATCTACTTGTTCGTGATAAAGCTTTCTCAATAAAGCACAAACCTTTAATATCAATGCCTTTAAACTCAGAACAGAGCTTCTAACACTTTGTGTTAGAAGATAGTGAATTATTGGCATAAATATTCTTATGTTTTTACTAACCCAATTCTAAAAATGACTATCAAGTCTTTCATATTGAAGGGTTTATACAAACATATTTTTCTGAGAAAAATCTATTTCATTCATCTAACTATACAGTACAAAGGTATCAATATAGCTGTGGCGCCTAAGTGCATCTGTAAGCAAATCCTGAATATGTGAGCAAGGTGGAGGCTCAAGTCCTTTGAGGACAAAACCTCAGGCTTAGACTTCTTTTTGTCCTGCATAACTCATAGATATATAATTGGTTCATGTGCTGAATGACATATTATTTAATAAAATGTCAGCTTGTCTGCATTTGAGGCAACATTTAAATCTTATTTCCAATCCTAATGTGTTTTATGTTGGTTCTTATATGTCAAGTAGGAAAAACTGCACAATCATCCTTTTAACTAAGTTTTTTGGATTGAATTTTTGGTTTTGATGCTGTTCTAAATGACTATGATAGTTTAAAACAACATGGTAAAGATGTTCTATATTTATGATTTGGAGGAGTCAGTAAATACTTTAAGACATATAATCTTACTATTCCCAATTTCTACAATAAAGACTTTTCTGATGCGAGCATGCACACACACAGGTACAACATATTTTATGTCTGATTTTGTAATTTCAACCTGAAGGTTTTTCAAATTTCTCTCCACCATCCACACTTGATGTTTCAAGAATCACAACATAAAATTGTCTCTAAAACATAGTCCTTTCCAGTTATTGTATGATAAATCTTTCCTCACTTGGTTACAATCAGCATCTGGCTAGGTAGTGAGAATCCTTCTGGCATTGACTTGTATTATGTGTAGCCTTATAACTGCTTTACAGTTTAATAAATCTAAGTCTTCTCCATATTGTATGTCTCTATATATCATGCTTGATGGGATACTCCTGAAGTTTAAGGCTTAAATAAATAGCTCTTATTAATTAATTTATTTAAAGTAACATTTAATTTCAAAAAAATTTATTTTTATAACATTGTAGACAATGGAAAAAAGCACAAATGAAAAAAACTACTCAATAACACTTTATATATATTCTTTCTATATCAGAGACTCTGTATTATGAGTTTAATGGTATTTGATGAATAAATTACTACATGTTAATTCACTTACAACATTAAATTTGATTTATTATAAATTTCAAATATCATAATTCACAAATAAGAATCTATTACACTGCAGATATTGGTAATGGTTCTCATTTTGTGAAGTTCAAGTATTTAGATTACCTACTTAGCTCTAAATCAAGATTCTGGTAACCAGTAAATGAGCCATAGGCAATCACAATATTACTTTAATTGAGGTCCTACCTAATTTCTCTAGGATGGTAAAGATTCAATGGAATTGGCTTTTAAAGTCTGTATTATTACTTTGTAATGTATTAAATCTGATCCCAATGAAGTATCTTTAATCTTAAGCTTTAGAGATTAGGCCTTAGTGCATAAAACAGTAGTTTAAAAAATGTTATTTATATTTTTATACAATGCAAATTAAAAATATTTTAATATATTCTTCTTGCATCAAGCCTCCTTAAGAAACAGAGGTCAAATGAGGGACAAGGACAATGAAAGGTTGAACTGAAATCTCCATTCATTTATCTCATGAATGAGTCAGAATTTAATTTACTTGAAACAACAATGTCGTACAGAGGCTGATATGGGATGAGTCTAGTTCTCAAATTAATCTTCTTGGATATTGGAAGTGCTTCAGAAATTGAGCTGGCCAGTTCTGTCATCTTCTGCCAAGTGGTAAAATGTTAAATGCTACATTTCATTACAAAAAAAATCATATATCAAAATATTTAAAAAAAATAAATTTATGCTTAGAGCCTGTACATTGTGCTTCAAGTCACAACTCCTAGTCTCTTGTGCTAGTCACTCTGAGTGATAGAATGTGACTAATGTTAAAAATGCATGGTCTGATTACAGGGATGATGTATCCTTCTGTGTATTTAAGCTTGAATGCAATATGCTGATAGCAAGAGCTCTCTTTTCAGATAAAGGCTCTTCTTGAGAAAGATTCCATTCTATTGGCGTCTGAAGCATCTAGTTTTCTTTCTAATTCAGAGCTCAACTCACTTAGATAGAGTTTAGGTTATTGTAACCAACGCTTTTCCCTGAATTCTGTAAACCATAGAAATTCTATTTTTACTGAGCAAGATCAATGCTGTATATACTTTAGTCAATGAGCGTTTTCCAATCCATGGCACAGTATCTGTATAGAAAGCAATGAAGAATGCAGTTACCACAGAGTAATAAATTCATTTAATGATGAAATATTGAATAGCATTTTTTTAATAAAATGAATGGAGACAGTGCACCAGGGCAATGAAGAGAATGTGAAAGTTCTGACTTTCAATGTCATGTCATCGAAGTCAGTTCTCTATCAATTCAGAGGATCAAACAGTTACATTTCTTCTGCTTCTGATGTTTCTACATTATGATCTCAGAATGCTTGAGTCACAAATATTGGACTCTGAACAGTCTCCAGCTTACAAAGCTTATGAATCAGCAAGGGTCATGAAACAGGTTCAATGAATGTGTCCTTGAAAAAAACTTCAGTCTTCTCTCTTGGGATTTGCTAAATTTTCTTTCTTTTAGTTATTAGTATTTTTATATGAGGCTTTCAATGAATAGTAACCTCTTCTACAGAGAAACTGACAGAAGTCTTGCCAATTGAAATTTCCTCTGATTTGACATGCTATTGTGATGTTATTTTCAGATATGTTTAATAATAATAGAATTTGAAGGAGCCCTCATGAAAAGTGAGTTTATTTAGTCTTCAGCCACACTCTCATTCTCTTTTCAATAAATCAACAACTACTTTTATTTTTTTCAATTTAATTAAAAAAATTACTTTTGTTTTATTTCTATTTATGACTTAAGGTGGCTCAAATATATATAGACATAGATATGTGTGTGTACATGTGTGTGTGTGTATAGAAAAAGATATGTATGTAAGACGAAACTTAACAAGACTAACAACATAAAACAAATTTGTAAAATTTAAAATTAAATTTGTGAGCAGATGAAGACAATAAAATATTTATAAGAATATGCAAAAATATGAAAAAATACACAACTAAACTACAAGACTTGCTAGAAGTTGTTGGCCATAAGATTGCTGGTAAATGTTTGGTAAGCAGAATGCATGCACACACACACACACACACACACACACACACACACACGTATTCACAAAAGGAAATATGTTTAAATTATATAATTCACAGTTACTACATAAATTTAAGAATATTGTTTTTAGGAAGGCACACTTTTGCCTGTCACTGAGACCAAGAGAACCTATTCTCATGATTTCCCAGGAATAGTAAACAGGATTTTTTAACATCCTAAATATGAATAGAATAATGATATGGGCAAAGCTATTTTTTACTTGAATATTTATTATTAAAATAATTTATATATTTTCCCTTTTCCCCCCATTGACCCCTTCTAGAGAACAGCAATCATTATAAATTGTTAAAAGGAATTTTTTAAAGTGATATTAAATAATTATATGTTAGTTCAAAAGCATTTGCCTTTATTAAAATGTAGTATATTTTTCAAGCTTTAAGGGTAAAGAGGTATGATCAAGTAGCTGGATATCTGGATATGTTTGGGGATATTTCAATCTGTAATAGTTTAATGATAACTACAGTGGGAGAATCTCCCTTTTTGTTAAATCTCTCTCTCTATGTGTTTATGTGTTTATTTGTCTCTCCCCATTGCGCATGCATGCACACACAGTTCTCTCTCATGCATAAACACACGTGCACACACAATTTGTAGTTCGTTGGTATATTCTAGAAATTTACTTTTGTCTTTTATTACCTTTGCTCTTCAGTTCCTACACTCCCCTCTCACACACAAATACACATAAGCCCTACTAAATCTAGCCTTGAGAAAATCAGACCTTACACTCAGCATGCTTTTCTTTTCTTGCAAATTAGGTCACTCAACAGTCTGCTTCTGGGTTTGTGAAGTGAATAGAGTACAACTTGTAATTGGTAGTGTGAGAGGATTTGGGTTTTAACCAGAGATCAGCATCTAAGACGCAGGAAATTACAAGTTCATGGCTGGACTTCCTGTTCTATGTTAGATGTCTTTACAGGATCTCTCAAAGTGACTGTTATTGAAAATGTGGCTCAATCCTCTGTCCATAGTAGGCATGAGCATTTTGCTTTTGTTGAGAAAGTGTAAAAGTTTTCTTTCATGAAAATTTGAGGGCTAATTGAAAATACTAAAGGAAACAAGTAATTCTTTAGAATCAAAATCCTATTTCTCAGCATGTTTCAAGGGGCACTAGTTTCTGTAGACATTAAAAGGCATCAAATGACAAAATAATCTTCTTGGGAAAAACAACGGTTTAAAAAGTTAAACAAGTTTCCTTACTGCTGGAGTTTTCATAATCTTTGATATGCTAATACACATGAACTCTGAGGAGTGGATAAATATACATAAATTACCAAATTAATTTACCCAACATAGAACAGTTCATGGAACCACAGGATTCTTTAAAACATGTTTAAAAAAATGCTGTTATAAATGCTTATGGCATAAATAATTTTTAAGGGTGATTCTAACCTAGAGAAACATTTTTTTTTTTTGGAGAGAGGTACTAACCTATCTTAGGGAAAGCTTAGCTCCCTTATTAATTCTCAACAAAATATTTACTTGCTTTCATCACCTGATCCTTTTTTTGTGGGGTGACCATAAAGCAGCTTGGAGATTCTACTTTTATGAAGATCAACTATTATGCATTGAAGACAAAACCCAGTCATTCAAATCCCAATGCTGCCAAATTAATGACCTTACATGACTTTTCTGGTTATACTTCTGTGGTTTCCATAAAACATTCAATAATTCCTAACTGCTATCAATATAAAGTCCCAAAAGACAGAGGTGCTGTTGGAGACTCAGAATAGTCTGCTTTGATCATATATAAGACATAGCCTATAAACAGGTACAGCATAGCTATTCAGCAATTAAAATGAATACATAAATGAATGAATGAATGTATGCAAGCTTTGTCTTTATGTAGGTGCTTTATTAGAGATCAAATTGCTGAATTCAAACCTGTATAAAAAATCCTTTGTGTATTTATTCCAAGGTTGAAAGCAAAGTGTTAACCTACTCATGATAATCGTGATAATCATAGTCCTCCTAAAAGTACTAGTATATGCTCAGTTCTGAGAACTAAAAATGAAAATAAACAGTAAGTAATAGTTTTTGAGAAACCACATTAGAATATAAACATACATAATTAGTATTCATCATTTAAAATAGACACTATTATTCTGCCAATAATTTTTCCTCTTCAAACATATACTTATTTAGTCAAAAATCAATAAGTATATGGTTTTAACCAACTAAATATAAATTATAAATAAATAAAAATATTGCTTTGCTCAAGATAACTGGTAATACTCAGCCACATGTGGTGACAATAACCCCACTTAATAAGACAAATGAATATGATTATTTTATAAAACTAGTCTGTCAAGTTATATACATAAACCTATAAAATATTTTAAAATTTATTTTCTTTTTGAAAAATAAGATTTATTTGCATAATACTAATAGATTATTATAGAGTAATAATAAATATCTCCATTTTACTTTTAAAATATTAATGATCCCAAATTATTCTGGGCAGTGAAACAAATGTAAGATTTCTTTTTAATTTTTTAAAGAAAAATATGTCTCAGGCGTTTTTCCTTGTGGAAGTTTGGATTGAAATATACTACAAATCTTGGCCATTAATATATGTTAATTCTTGCTTTTTTTCTTCCCTTCATTTTCTTGCTGCAAATTTTAGTACTAGTGTCTTTTTCTTTTAATCTGATCAATAGTATTCTGTTACTATACAAAGACATCTAAAAATTTCAAAAGCAATTCATATGGTTATTAATTCATCAGGAAAATTTACATTGTTCTCATCACTTTGGGGATACAAGTTAAATTAAGAACTTCAGCGTTAATATATTTGATTTGCACATTTTTCCGCTTGACATCTGTGACAGTTCTTAGGTCTGCAATTTGAATTTCTCATTAAGCTATCATTTGTGTGCCAAGTACTATCCTGCTCATCATATAGATATATAAATGCACAAATATGTATATGTATAATTTAAATACATACTATTTCTATGGTAAAGATAAATATAGCATATTCTTGAATAATATTGATTCATTTAACATCATCTCATTATTACATTGATAAGATGCCATGAGAACTTAACTCTTGCTTATATCAACTGGCCTCTGGTAAAATAGATTTTAATATATGTCATTTTGCTTAATGTTGCAGACCCTATCACTGATATTTTGTAAAGACTTACTGTACCCTCTTTTGACTTTATATTCCAACCTAGCTATTGCCCCAATTTAAGAACTCTCTACAAAATAACTCTAAAAAGAAGAATGCATATTTGATTTTTTAATAGAACCATCTTAAAAATATACTATATGTGTGTGTTTGTGTTTGTGTGTGTGTATGTAATTTAAGATTCAGAGTTTATATTGAATGTGAGTATATACAGAAAATCTGTACTAAATCATTTTCTCCTGTACATGGAATTCTATTAGCCAATCACTCCCTGGCACACAACCAAAATAAGATACTTCACTATTTCTTCCCCAGGTTCCTCATGCTTTTTTTTTAAAGAAGTTTCATTCAATTTTGTATGAAAGAGACTCCATCTATTGTTTACTTATCTTCTCTGGCATTGGGCAGCCATTCCACAAGCACTTAATCTTTTTATATCTTTGTTATCGCCCATTGATTCAGCTCTCTTTATATTGCTTTGAGATGGATATTTTCATGTGTTTAATATTTGCCAAAAAACTGCTTGCCTAGTTGGTTTATCCTTAGTTTTACTTAAAATAAAACCTCCAAGGACCTAAATCATTTTATTTGCCTTTCAAACTGTCTTTCCTATTTTTCTGATACATTTTCAAGAGGATATGCCTGGAATTTAAAATATTTTGGTCTTCTGATATAAAATATGTGAACATAAAATTTTCTCTTGCTGATTTCTGTTTCATATTTTATTTAATTCTTCCTTTCTTTATTCTCCAAGGGCACTTGGTAGGAGCCTTTTTTAATATTTTTAAAACAATAATTATGTGTTTTGTGTATAAGTTTTGAAACTGCCACTTACTCTCTCTCTCTCTATATATATATAATTTATTGAAGTTATCTATGTCATTTTTAATGTGCACATATATAATATTCAGTATGATAATATCCACCTTGCCTAATATTATATTCCCAATATTAGGATAATGTGAAACAAGTGGTATATAGCACATAAGCATTTAATATACTTGCATTCCTAAATTCCACAAGGACTATAATTAGTCCTGAGGCTCCTTTTAAAAATATGCACTTATTTAGATTAAATACAGTGAATAAGCCTCTGTAAATTTAAATCAGCTCTGTGGAATAAAGAGGAAATTGCATCTCTCTGTCATTTCCTATTTGTTTGTAAAATACATGTCTCAAAATTTTTACAATATTTTGCCGGGCTGGTGTGGCTCATTGGTTGAGCATGGACCTATGAACCAGGAGGTCATGGTTCAATTCTGATAAGGGCACATGTCTAGGTTGTGGGTTCTATTTTTAGTGAGGAGGATACAGAAGGCAGTCAATCAACATCAACAATTCTATCTCATCCATTTCCCTTCCTCTCTGAAATCAATAAAAAAATATATTTAAAAAATATTTACAATATCTTAATGCCAGCTTAGCATTCAAGTTTTAAGATGTTTTCATCAAGATGATTTTTAGAATAAACATTTTTCCTTATATTCTTCTTCTTTCTTGAAAACTTTTGAGGTGAAATTTGAAGAAGGTAAAGTAGGTCAAATATATGGTGATTGAAGGAAACTAGGCTTCAAGTGGTGATCACAGTAGAGTATACCAATGTCATATTATAAAGTTTTTTACCTGAAAAAAAATTTAAAAACACATTTCATTGATTTTTTTTATAGAGAAGAAGGGAGAAGGATATAGAGTTAGAAACATTGATGAGAGAGAAACATTGATCAGCTGCTTCCTGCACACCTCCTATTGGGGATGTGCCCACAACCAAGGTACATGTCCTTGACCGAAATCAAACCTGGGGCCTTTCAGTCTGCAGGCCGTCACTCTATCCATTGACCCAAACTGGTTATGGCTATCTGAAATTTATATACTGTTATTAATCAATGTTACTGCAAAAAATTTAATAACTACATAATATATATCTTAGTTTTGACAATAAATGACATAGTGACACTAATAACAAAAACTAACATCCTATCTGAACTTCCCTAAGTTATATTATTTAAGACTGTCTCAAATCATATGCACAAAGCAATGTTTTAATTCCTCTTCTTCTCCCCTCATCTGCGTTTAAGAAAATGTTGTCCATGAAGTAAACATTCCTAGATTATGCTCATAGGCTTGTTCAATATAAATAAGAGGTCTCTGGTTTGATTCCCAGTCAGAGCACATGCCCTGATTGTGCGGCTCAATCTCGTGCAGAAGGCAATTGATTGATGTGTCTCTCTCATTGATGTTTCTATCTTTATATCCCTCTCCCTTCCTCTTTAAAATCAATAAATATATGTATATTTAAAATATATATGATGTATAAATTAATAAAAGGCATACATTGAATTACTCTAGCTACCTTAATAAGTCTCCTGGCATTGAAAGAACAAATTCAGATAGTAGGTCACTTTCAAATGTCCTGCTATTCCTAAAAACCTAAATACACCTTTGTATGATTGTATTTATGTGTTCATAAACCTGGTAAATGATGTCTCAGACTTTGGGCACTATCCCATAACTATTGGTAGCTTCCAAAGAAAATGAAGGGCTTCTCAATGATTTATTTTGAAAATGACCACAAGCAGAGATGGAACCAATATTAACTGCAATATTTTTAGATAGCCAAATTCAGATATTGATGAAGTAGACAGATTCTATTACTCTAAATGCTCACAACTTTAGCTAAAGCAGCCTACATGTTCATGTTGCTGTTTGTAATAGTTTGAGGTACATCACTTGGAAACTTCAGTAAAATATTTTTTTAAAAAGACAAAAAATTACTGCTGTTTAAATGGAGGTTAAAGAAAAAGTCACCATGTTCTGAGCTAGAAAAATCCTATAAGTAAATGTGGATTCAGAAAACCAACCTTCTCATGAAACGTCTGGCTATTCTAAAAGTGTATCTTGTGTAACAACTTTTAAAAAATATTCATACTATTATGTAAAAGCTTGAAATGGCTGGGGATTTGAAAACATTTATGAATCTTACTGTTATATAGAGGAACATGTCAATCTTATGACAGTGACTCAGATGTGCTAACTCTTCTGAGACTAATTACTAGAGATGACAGTGTTCTAGAGATATGTTTAAATAGACCTGCCTGCATTAATATATTTAAAACACAAATCCAAGTCATAATGGGAAGGATGATTTTGAAGTTTCCTTTTGTCTTATTTTTACCATGGCTTAGGTAAGAAATCAGTGCTCACATTATTTCAAGGTTGGCTAACAATTATAAGAGAGGGGGTGGGTTTATTAGGTAGACAGTTTGTTAGAGCTGCTTAACAGAACATTATGTTTGAAAGCTGAAATAGTAATTGAATACCTTGTAGTTCAGACTGCAGGTGTATCTCTCTAGACTTGAGGTGTCTCAATGTGTATTATATACCAAAGTAGCCTGACCACATCTAGAGACCAGGACTATATTTCATTCACCATTGGAAAACTCTAAATACTAGAAAATTGAGTCTTTTTAGTTGACTAAAACAGGTCCCTCCTATAAGTGTCTTTCTGTTTGGGGTCTATTTCACATTGAGGCAAAAAAAAAGTATGATGTTTTTTAGCCTGTTTAACCTGAATAAAAGCTATTTTGTGTTCATGTAAACAAAACAAGAAACAAATTGAGGAAACTTCTGGTCCAAATCCCCAAAGTGTCCCCTCTCTCTCTCGTTTTCTCTTGCTCCCTGACGTGCAGTCACCCATGCATTCACAGGGTCTCTCTCCATAGATACGTGGCTGTAGCAGCTGCATGTCCCGTGGCCCTGAAGACTTCACACACACAGGGTGCTGCAGTGTACTGGACTTTAATCCGAACAGAAACCATTCTTCTAGCCCAGCTGAAGACATGGTTGGACTTTTTCCAGGGTGGGATGTCGGGAAATGGACATGGAAACCCAGGGGTTTATTGTCACCTGAATAAATATTACCCATCCTTCTGCGTGAGAATTTCAGGAAATTCTTTCCCCTTGACTTTGCAAGAACTCCACTTCCACAGATAACAAAAGAAGCCACTTTGAAAAGGCTACATACTGTGTGATTCCGAATGTATGACATTCTGTGAAGGCAACACTCTGGGGATGACAAAAATATCGGTGGTTGTCAGGAAGCCAAGGGAGGGAGGCTGCTGATGAGGCAGAACATAAGATAATCTTTTATTTAAGGCAATGGAAACGTTCCGCATGATACACAATGAAGGGTCTTTGGATACATTTATCCCAACCCATAGAAAGTACAAAACGAAGAGTGAACCATAATGTAAACTATGGACTTGGGATGATTATGATGTGTCCTTGTAGGTTCATCACTTGTAGTGAAAGTGCCATTCTGTGGGGAAATAATGAGGGAGCCTATGCATGTATGAGGCTAAGGATATATGGGAAATAGGTATGTGTTCCCCTCTATTTTGCTGCGAACCTAAAACTGCCCCTTAAATAAAGTCTTAACAAAAAAATTAATTAAAACATCTATTTTCATATATACTTCCCTTGGATAGGGCATTCTCCTTAGTGGCAAGTTCTCTTTGTGAGAAAAGATGGGTAAAATTGCCATGTTCCAAAGTGTCCTGTAGCTCCCTTAGGGCTAGAGAGGCTAGGAAAGTATTCCTCTCTCTCTAGTTCTGGGAAAGAAATCCCTTGCACAGGCAATGGGAGGGAACTATTTCCTTCTGCACATTTGCTCTTCCCTGCACAGAAGACTCAGAGTTTGATATTTGCTTTTCTTTGTAAATGTGACACTAAAGATGAGAGCTGAGTTTTAACTCCTATGTCCAGTCTAAGGTGCCAAGATAGATTATATGAAAACCAGAATTTGAAAACTGCAGTAATTTGTGTGGGTAGAGACAGTCCTATTTTCTTTAAGCTTTTCCTTTTCTTTCTTGTTCTCTGAACTTATGTATGACACAGTTCTAAATGTTTCCTGTGGAGTAAGGTGCAAATCTGAAGAAAATATTACCTTAGGTGCTCATAATGAAGAAAGTAATTCCACCAAATGCTTTTTAACATTAATGCAATAAAATCTTAATTATTCTCAAATGTGTTTATACAAGTTATGAATAAAATGGATTTTATGAAATGTTAGCCTGTAAGATTTGCTTATGTATTTTTATAATCTACTTCTATTGATTACAAAGAAGAAGGGAGAGGGAGATAGAAACATCAATGATGAGAAAGAATCATCAATTGCTGCCTTCTACGTGCCCCACACTGGGGTCCAGCCCACAATCTGGGCCTGTGCCCTGACAGGGAATCAAACTATGACCTCATGGTTCATAGGTTGAAACCCAACAACTAAGCCACGCCAGCTGGGAAGATTTGCTTATAATTTTAAAACTTCAGTTTAGTTTTCAAAACATAATAATAAGAAAATTATTTCATTTTAATGATTTCTTATGTTTAATACAGCCCATTATTGTGTTTTTTTAAAGTTTAATCTCTAGATGTTGCTAATGACTGAAAAATGTCCTAGAATTTTTGTTAAAATAATTAATGAATAATTTTTAATGATTCTTATATATAATCAAGATAAAAAGTCTGTGGTTTTGTGGCAAAAGGCACTAGACATTTGCAGCGTAAAGGTTTTTTTAGTTGAGCACTGCTAAATTAAAAATCTAACAAGTGTATGGCAAGTTATATTGAAAATGGACCAATTCTAAATTTATCTCCTTCCAGCTCTGCATTTGGGATAGAAATAACATTTATTGGTCTAATAAATACTAGTACCCCAATTAGAAAACTGGGAGATGCCGTTTTTCTTGCAGTAGGTTATAAAGTCATCTTTACAATTTACCTGTAAATGTAGTAAGACATCAGTGTAAATTGGTTTCTCAGAAAACTATTAGGGTATTATGAGGCATACTGTGTTCTGAGTAAAATAAGTGAGGCTCCAACTTGGCTGGCGAAACTGTCTTTGGTGTGCTATGTGGATTTGGTTGCTGGATGGTAAGAAATAATGAGCCCATAACGGAGCCCATTCAAGTTAATCAGGCCATTCTAAACACATTTGTAGAAATAGCTGAAGAAACTAAATGCATTTATCCTAGCATACAGAAGACTTAGAGGAGATATATAAGACAGTACCAAGTATTGGAAAATAGTGCAGAGAAGTTTTCTCTCATCTGCAGAAATGAAACAGTAAAGATACATAATTCAGGACATCTCTATGAAAAATAAAGGTATAATAAAGTGTTATTTAGTATAGCCTCAATAAATATTTTATTGCTGTATTGTAACTTCTTTAGCTTTGTCCAAAAGAAACATCACCAATGGCAACATGTTCAAGTCCAATCAGCCATCTTACAAATACTGTATTCACTCTACTTATGGAGAGGTAGAAATAAAAGAGAAATGAGCTCAAGCTCTTTCTGCTACCTCTGCTCATCTTCATGGACTAGTTGAGACCTTGACATCTAATTGATCTAAAAATCAGCATCAGAGAGTCCATTTTCAGCAATCTTTGAAATACCAATACACTCAATTCAAAGGCTGTCATTCAAATAAGCAGCTAACTCATTGTCCTGAGAAAGAAATGCTATCTAAAATTATCATTATCCTACTTTGTGTCTATATTCATGGATGATTCACCTGCAATTTAGTGTATTAGTATTCAGTCTCTATATAAGTGGGCGATGGTGCTTTTGCAACTGAAAAATAGCTTAATTGCATTTTCAGTAGCATCACTACTAACCATTTGAAATTAGTAAGAAAGAACATGGATGTATTTCTGCCCTTGCCACCCACAGAGGGTTTAAAGCTTGGAAAATAATATTTTATTGTGTATCTGTTTGTTATTATGGCTTGAAAATTTTCTGAAAATTTTTTTTCTTAACTTTCTATTATGACTGATATAATACTTGTCAATTTAACAGTTTATGAAACTGTGTCATAAGGGGAATGCTGAAATAATTATCCAGTGCCTTCTCTCATTAACTAGTCTAGTAGGAGAAGCTACATTTACAAATATCTTTATGTCAAGGAAGATTTGACATAGCATATTAGAGAAAAAGATGTTATGTCGATTCAGAAAGGAGAAAATGCACTTACTTAGTGAATACAAAGAAAGATTTTATCAGGGTCTTAGCAGGTTTGGCTCAGTGGGTAGAGTGTCTGCCTACAGACTGAAGGCCCAGGTTTGATTCCGGTCAAAATCTCAGACCTCATATGCAGGCTCCTCCCTGGCTTGGGCCCTGGTCAGGGTGCATGCAGGAGGCAACCAATCAATGTGTTTCTCTCACATCAATTTTCCTCTTTATCTTTCCCTTGCTCTTCCACTCTCTCTAAAAATCAATGGAAAAATATCCTCAGGTGTGGATTTAAAAAAAAAAAGTAAGATTTTATGAGGAATGTGGCATATGAAGGAAACAACAAGGAATGTGTAGGCTTAAGATAGAGGTAGAAAGGCACATCTAGAAAGATAGAAGAGAATGCAACATTTTTAAATCATATCCTCCCTGGATTATAGCATAGGCCATTAGTTTGCCTGGAAAACTAATAATGGATTGGCAATTATCATATTCCAATCTTGATTTAGATCATATTTACCTTTTTCCTAACCATGGTTTACAAGGCCCACAGCATTTGGCTCCAACCCCATGTTTTGTCACATTATTTTGCTTGCCTCCTCAAAACAAATACATTGAGAAACAGTTAAGTGTGAACACACTCAGGAACACTCTCTGGCCATTTGATATTGATTTCACTTCCCCAAGTATTGTAAGGTCGGTGTAGCCTTTGCATTTGTTAACATCTCTCCCTGTAATGTTCAATCTTTTATCCATCCCTGCACTCTACCTTTTCTCTTGATGATTTTCTCTGATCTTTTTAAGCCTTATCTTAGTTATCATTTCCATCTGATGAACGTTCTCTGTCCTTCCATTCTATCCTGGATCTCCCCACTGAAGGATTTATCCCACTGTGTTGTAATTGTTCACTTTTCTTTGCCCTAAATGGGACTGTGGGTGTTATGACATCAGGAGTCCCGTATCTCTTGCCTCCAGAAATTAGCATTGTGGTTATCTAGTAATAAGCGATATTATTGAATCAGTAACTGAATGAGTGAATATGTAGTGGAAATGTCAGCATCACCAAATTTGGATTAATGTAAATACATCCCATGTAAGCCCAGTGTCCTAAGAATAAGTTGATAATTATAATAATTATGAACAAAGTGATTTGTGTATCTCAAGCACTTCTTTGGTTAAACCCAGGAACAGTTAGTTAATTTTAAGTCCACTGAATTACCCTCTTTACTTGATTGCCTTCTATTAGATTTTGCTTCAAGGTTTAAAATCATGTAGGGCTTGAGGTTTGAATATATAAATTTTTTCTCTGAAAGAATATTCAAATTAAAAACAAGCTTTGCATTCTAGCTGTGAACTCTTTAAATACACTATGCAGGCATTAATATGAAAATATCAAAGTTCTGAAAGTTATTCTCTCTCTTCATAAAAGAATAAAATCATCACTATGTGACATCTAACCACCTGGTTTTAGATTCTTGGCACAAACTGCTTCACAAACAAGGTACAGTTTGTTTTTAATGCCCCTGAAATTGGGATTTAAGGTTATAAAAAAAGAAAAACATGAAATTTCTATCATAAAAATATGACATTCTGTTAGGACTGTTAAAAGAATGCAAAATAATTTGGACGGGTCATGCAAATAAGAACTTTTTAAAGATATATTTTTATATTAAATATTTCACTCTGGTTCTGAATAAGCCATCAGCAAGAAAGCATAGTTGCATACCCCAAGCCAGATGTTTGAGCAAAATAGGACAGTTATTCATAGTTGGTCAGCCTCATTACCTGGAAGCTACAGCTGGTACAGCATCAGAAGGACAATCAGGCTTTGCTTTTGGTTAAAAAGTAGGTCATTAATTAAATTAGTAACCAGAAGAAAGTTTCTCACAGTTATTTGAATTGTATTTGATCATTTCAGTTAATTATGTCCTCTGAGGATTGAGGGGCATTTTCTCATTTTGATTACCAGTGATATAATTTGTTAATTCTTATGATTTTTGTAAATATATAAATTTAAAACAAATTAAATCTAGTAATCCTAATGCAGTGGTTGGCAAACTGTGGCTCGCAAGCCACAGGGGGCTCTTTGGCCCCTGGAGTGTGGCTCTTCCACAAAATACCACGGCCTGGGCAAGTGGTGTTAGAAGAAGTTTAAGTTTAAAAAATTTGGCTCTCAAAAGAAATTGCAATCATTGTACTGTTGATATTTGTCTCTGTTGACTAATGAGTTTGCTGACCATTGTCCTAATAGGATGGACTTATCAAAGAATCCTGGAAACATGGACTACCTAATTTAGTGATCCAAATCCAAAGAAAAGGACAGGCACAAAAAACATAGTGAGACCACTGAATCGACAAAATATTGTTATTGCAGTATATTCTACCCTTAGAGGGTATAGTCAGAAAAAAAATTAAAAATATCCCTGTCACACAACTGGGATTGTCACTAATATGCAAGGCAGATGACCATAGAGAAGGCTAGAAACTGTTGTCCCCTGAATGTTGTATACAGGCCTGGCTGATGACAAAGCTTGCTGCATATGCCAGGACCTGGAACAGTAGATTCATCAAAAGAAGAAAAGATCTGAAGACAGTAAATATTTTAGAACCTCCCTTGACCCTTAAGATCCCAAAGAGATTCAAAATAAACCATAGTGAAGGGAACAGGAATTTGTACTCACCATTCTTGAAAGCATATCTGATACTCAGAGGAAAATATTTGGAGGGTAAATGACAAAACAAATTCTTATATAGGAAAATGTATGAAGGTCAAGGGAAAAAAAGGATCTATTTTTATCACATATACTTGAATAATGTACTAGTAGGAAGGGAATGGAAAATAGTATCAGGTATATAGTGGAAGATTACTGAGCCCACACTCCAAAGTTCTCATATGCCAGATCAATATTTTAAAGGGCAAAACTGATAATCTAGCTGAAAAAAAAATAATTTTAATAGTAAGAAATATTACAAGTCTGTAGGCAGAAGAAATGCCAGCAGCAAAATAAAATTATTATTTATCTCCAAACAAAAATCAACAAAAAAGTAAAATACTATAAATCCTTCCTGGATCGAGCCTAAATGGGCAATTGGACATCCCTCTCACAATCCAGGACTGCTGGCTCCCAACTGCTCACCTGCCTGCTTTCCTGATTGCTCCTCAGTGCTTCTGTCTGCCAGCTTGATCACCCCCTAACCCAATGCCAGCCTGATTGATGCCTAATTGCTCCCCTGCCAGCCTGTTTGCCCCTAACTGCCCTCCCCTGTGGGCCTGGTCACCCACAACTTCCCTCCTCTGATGGCCTGGTCACCCCTAACTGCCCTCTCCTACAGGCTTAATCACCCACAACCGCCTTCCCTTGCAGTTCTGGTCCCTGTCAACTGCCCTATCTCGCAGGCCATCTTGTGGTGGCCATCTTGTGTCCACATGGGGGCAGGATCTTTTGACCACATGGGAGCAGTTATCTTGTGTGTTGGAGTGATGGTCAATTTGCATATTATTCTTTTATTAGATAGGATAGAGGCATGGTACATGGGTGGGGCCAACTGGTTTGCCCTGAAGAGTGTACTAGATCAGGGTGGATGTTCCCTTGGGGAATGGGGTGGTTTGCAGGCCAGCCACAATCCCAGCAACCCAAGCAGAGGCTCTCCTGTCTGGGACTTATTTATTTTCTACAATTGAAACTTTGTAGCCTGGAGAGAAGCCAAGCTTTCTACTGGGCCAGCTATTGAAACTTTGTTGGCTTAAGTGGAGGCCTGGGCCAGCCAGGGTTTGTGGAAAGCTTGGCTTCCTCCATTGCCAGGGGCAATCCAAACCTTGCTCCTGCTCTCTCTGTTGCCATACCCATCTTGGTTGGGTTAATTTGCACACTCACTATGATTGGCTGGTGGGCATGGCTTGTGAGTGTAGCGGAGGCACGGTCAATTTGCATATCACCCTTTTATTAGCTAGGATAGGCATTATCTATAATAATAATAAAACTTTAAGTGGGGAGAGGGAATGAAACCACATTAGAGTAGTTTGTAAGCCATTTCTATAATTCATTAATATGAATCTGAAGTAGATTATAAAACTATATATCATAAACTTTAGATGTTTATTGTAAGAAAATAACAAAATATATAATTATCATTTAAAGAAATTTAAATATTACACTGGAACATATCCTCTTAATACAAAATAAAGTACTAATGAAGGAATAGAGGTACAAAAGAGACATATGGGTGGAAAAAGCAAATGGCAGATGTTAATCTAATCATTGCAACAATAATAATTCCTAGAGATAGATTAAATCATATGATAAGAAGGCAGAAGTTGTCAGTATGTGTTCTTAAACATGCAATTATATGCTATCTAAAGTAGATACACTTTCAACTTAAAGATGCAATAGTTTAAAATTAAAAGGATGGACTTATTCCTTGCAAACTGCAACACTAAAAGAATTAAGAGTGCTGTATTAACATGAGACAAATGAGACTCTAAGAGAATAACTCACAAGAGGGACATTTTATAATGATGAAAAGATCAACCCATTATTAAGATATGACAATTAAACATGTGTATGCACTGAAAGCAAATCTCTCAAATTCTTGAAGCAAAACCTGACTGAAGGGTGAAGTATGCAATTTAACAATATATTCAATAGATAAAATAAACATACACTCAGGGATGAAGTAATTATTATAATGCATATGATAACACACTCAAGAGAACTAAAATTAGTACTCAAGCATTTCTATTTAGGATTTGTTCTAAGTTATTAAAAATGTTTCTTAAACCATTGAAAAATATTTCTAATGTTGAAATGTCAAAAATTTAACCTATAGCAGCATATTCAATTGGCATGTTAGGAGTTCAAATTATTAACTTTATTTAGTCTTTGATGGATGTAGTCAATACACTTTTCTTTGAAATTTTGACACAAGACAATAGTATTACATAATATGTTTTCATTTATCTTTAACATTAGAGCTATCATTAGAGTTGAAAAGTAGGAGAAAATTTTCAAAGAAAAGTACATGAAACTAAACACAATGCTTACTAATAGACCTTCAAAAATGGTAAAATTAAAAATTCTAGTAAAAATAAATACAATAGCAGAAATAATGTAAACTATGATAATGAAAAGAAAATCATTAGTGTCCAATTGAAAAACACATCTTTCAAATTATGTTAAAATATTGATTTAGCTATATTCTTTCTTTAAGGGAGACTGACAAAACATGATTCATATATATTAAGCAAATAAAGAAACAAATATATGTATCCACTGGTATGTTGACTGATATATCAATTGATTTATTAATATATTAAATATAAAACAAAAATTAATCAAACATTTACTAGTATCAAGCAGGAATTCAAAGCAATGATAATACATTAATCAATTTTTAATATTTATAAATGATCTTCCTAAACTTTAAAAAAGTACAAATTACTTGGACACCTTTATAAAATGCAAACTTGAAATCGGTATGTCTGGGATGGGGCCTGAGATCTTAAGTGTCTCACATGCTTCCTGGTACTGCTAATGTTTCTCTGAGACTACATGTTGGGTAGTAACAATCTCAGATATACAATTCCCTCTCCAATAAGATAACTCAGTTCTCTACATATCACTAAACACAGGAAAGTGTGTAATAAAGCGTATGGTGTGAAATAATCAGAAATATTGCAGAATAAAATAGAAGCTCTATTCTAGTTGTATTGCTGATCACAGACATGTTTAATTCCTTATTATAATTTCACATTTCACCTCCAGAATATTAATTAGAAACAGATTCTGAGACAATATTAGCAGTTTATAAACAATATGTCTTTCATGATCACTTAAATTGCTGACATAATAACTTCCCTTGGAAAAGAAAAAATGGTTTAATAAAGGGAGTATTTTTTTAAAGTTTGTTTTCTGTCAATTTAAACTATGCATATAGTTGTTTGGTTTTATAAAATAAATAAAAAGAATAGTAATATCCCATCCCCACACAATTTTTCACTGTTTCAAAATGTTCTCATTGTTTACATACTAAGAAATTATTAAAGTATTGTTAAAATTACCACCCTGATACATATCTATCTGAGACAATTATAGTTTTAACAATGGGTAGAACATGATTTTTTCATATACAAATATCTCTATCCTGAAATCTAAATCATATGAGAGGGCAAGTAAACAAATAGGCAATATTTCTTCACTACAATATTTTGCTCATTGACTCATGGATGAAAAGATGTTGAGGGTAATTCTTTCAATAACATGGAAGTATCTGTAAAGAAATGTATTGATTTTTCAGAGGTTTGAAGTAGAAAGTACTTCTTAAAAAGCCACTTTTTTTACATGCAAGAATAGATTTTTGAATGAATTCAACACCTGACATTTGCATCAGTCATGGTCTGGTGAGTCTATGAGTGATTGAACTCATCGTGTTTAACTGTAGTAATGAAGACGTAACCATTTATGTTAAATTCAGTGTTTTTTTTTTCTTTTCTGTAACAGAGGCAGGAAATAGCCTTTATAGTAAAATAATTTGCAAATCTAGCATGCAACTTTGAAGTTGGTTGATTTTTAAAATTAGAACTGTATTGAACACATCCTCCATCTCAACTAATTTATTAAATAATCATTGTCCATGTTAAAGACAGTGAGCCAGATTAAAACTATCTTCAGCAATGATTAAAATAAATAGATTTTTCACTTTTAAAACAGTATAGAAATTTACAACTAGACAAAAGTTTCTTACCATATGTCTTGGTGTTTCCCAGGGTGTCTTCTATGGAGCTTATGACACCCACAGATGTATCTGCCTGAGGGATTTCTAAGATGACTAGTAAGGAAGCCAACAGATGGGGTTCTAAACTTTCCACTCACTTTTCATATATAAAGTGTTCTACTAAATGGTTCTAAATATTTTCTTTTGTAGATTAGAAAATTTAAGGCTAGATAGGAGAAAGAATTTATAAAAGCTAAAGGAGACATGAAGGGTAATATGGAAGGTAAAGGCCCATGTTTAAACACTGGAAAAGCTAACATGGGGAAGAAAGTAGAAGTCATTCTATGGAGGCCCATAGGACAAAAATAGGATCAGTGGATGGCAGGTGAAAGTTACAGAGAAACAGATGACTAGCCTATCCAAAGAGGGAAAAATCTAGCAACAGAAACTGGTTAAAGATCAGATGTGTTGCCACAAGGAATGGTAAATTTTCCCAGATATTGAGATAATGGAGAAATAATTTGGAGTTCCCTCCTGGTGGTGGAATGGAGGTTGGATATAGTCAATCAAAGGTTTGATGATATATTTCTGAGACACATTTCAACTGTAAGAGTTTTATAATTTATTATATACTAGAGGCCCGGTGCATGAATCATGCAAAGGTGGGGCCATTCAGGGTGGCCTACAGAGATGGGGTCCCAGCTTGCACCCCCAGCCTTGCAGCCCCAGCTCACACCCCCAGCCTTGGTGCCCCGCAGCCCTACCTGGCACCCACCTTAGCCTGCTGCCACCCCCTAACCTGCTCCACCATCCGGGCACTGTCACACTCTCACCAGGGCCCATCAGGGCTGGCAGCACCTCCAGTGCTGCCTGCTACCAGCACTGTGTCACCAAAGCCCATCATGTTCTGCATCGCCCCCTGGTGGTCAGTGCACATCAAAGTGAAGGGTCAAGCTCCTAGTCTCACAGTTGAACTCTTGGTCAAATGACTGTCCTAGCAGACAATTTACATATTAGGCTTTTATTATAAAAAACTATATGGGACTAGCAAGTGAGCTCTCTTAATTGGTGTTTCTTAGTTCTGGTGGAGTTTTCCAGAAGCAAAACTGAAAGTGTCTTCTTTCTTGTTCAGACAGACTTTCAGGGTTTTCCCCAGGTGAATGCCTCTTATCCTAGGAAAAGGCATGTACACATCATGAAAATATGTATCTTTATATTTGCCTGCCTAAATCTTGTGTTTATCATAACCAATAAATTTAGCTCAAATGCCAGCTCCAAATTAGGGTTAGTGGCTGCCTTAAGAGTTGTACAATAAGTAATGCTAGTGTGTAGCTGGGTCCAAAATGGGAAGTCAAATCCCTTAAGCCAGATATTAGATATTCATGGTATAAATCAATAAACAAATTAATAGGTAATTTGGTGCATGGAAAAATTGACATGGGCATATAATTTAGCACATTACAAAAATATGTAATTGCCTTAGGCATATATTTATTACTCAACTATAATATTTGAAGTCCAAAAATATTATTTTGAGTAACCAGAAATCTCGTTTGTAGTTGTTAAGAGGCAGAGCTAGGATTTGGAGTCAGATTTATTTACTTCCAAGTCTAGGGATTCTAATTTTTTTCTTATATATATACTAGAGGCTCAGTACATGAAATTTGTTCATGGGGGTACAGGGGTGTCCCTCAGCCTAGCCTGCACCCTATCCAATCTGGGACCCCTTGAGGTATGTCCGACTGCCCATTTAGGCCCAATTGAGGATGGGGCCTAAATGGGCAGTCGGACATCCCTCTCACAATCCAGGAATGCTGGATCCCAACTGCTCACCTGCCTGCCTTCCTAATTGCCCCTAACCACTTCTGCCTGCCAGCCTGATCACACCCTAACCACTCCCTTGCCAACCTGTTTGATGCCTAACTGCTCCCCTGTTTGCCCCTAAATGCCCTACCCTAAGGCCTGGTCACACGTAATTGCTCTTCCCTGTAGGCCCAGTCACCTCCAACTTCCCCCCTCTGCCAGTCTGGTCATCCATAAATGCCCTCCCCTGCAGGCTTGATTGCTCCCAACTGCCCTCCCTTGCAGACCTGGTCCCTTCCAATTGCCCTCCTCTGGTGGCCTGATAACCCACAACTGCCCTCCCTTGCAGGCCATCTTATGGTGGCCATTTTGTGTCCACATGGTGGCAGGATCTTTGACCACATGGGAGCAACCATTTTATGTGTTGGAATGATGGTCAATCTGCATATACTCTTTTATTAGATAAGATAGAGGCTTGGTGCATGGGTGGGGGCCAGCTGGTTTATCTTGAAGGTGTCCCAGATCAGTGTAGGGGTTTCCTTGGGGTATGGGATGGCCAGGGTGAGGGGCTTGTGGTGGTTTGCAGGCTGGCCACACCCCCTGGCAACCCAAGTACAGGCCCTTGTATCTGGGATTTATTTATCTTCTACACCGAACCTTTGTAGCCTGGAGTGGAGCTAGGCTTCCTGCTTGCTCCTTGGCCACAGCCATTTCTATTGGGATTAATTTATCTTCTATAATTGAAATTTGTATCATTGAGTGGAGGCCTGGACCAACTAGGTATGCAGAAACCTTGGCTTCCTCCATTGCCAAGGAAACCCAAGCCTCTTTCCTGCTCTGTCCCTGGCCAAAGACATCTTGGTTGGAGTTAATTTACATATTCACTCCTGATTGGATGGTGGGTATGGCTGGTAGTTTAGCAGAGGTATAGTAATTTTGCATATTACTCTTTTATTAGATAGGATTTTTTTTTTATTTTCCTTGTATAGATTCTTATTTTAAAACTTATATATAATCAAAGGTTATATAGTCTATATTGAAATTTTGATGATGTGAATTTGAACATTGTCGAACATTTATTAAATTACTGTAGTAAGAATTGGAAGAGTATTGAAAAGCTATAAAATGTTTTGCAGATAATGCACATGTCATTGTAATTTTTAATTTTATTTTTATACTAGAGGCCTGGTGCATGAAACTCATGCATGAGGGGGGAGGGTTGTCCCTCAGCCCAGCCTGCACCCTCTCCAATCTGGGACCCCTCTCAGGATTGGGCCTAAATGGGCAGTCGGACTTCCCTCTCACAATCCAGGATTGCTGGATCCCAACTGTTCACCTGTCTGTCTTCCTGATTGCCCCTAACTGCTTCTGCCTGCCAGCCTGATCACCCCTAATCATTCCCCTGCCAGCCTGATTGATGCCTAACTGCCCTCCCCTGCAGGCCAGTTCCCCCTCAACTTCCCTACTCTGCTGGCCTGGTCTCCCCCAACTTCCCTCCCCTGCAGGCCTGGGTCCTCCCCAACTGTCCTCTCCTGCAGGCCTGGAACCCCCAATTGCCCGCCCCTCTGACCTGGTCTCCCACAATTGCTTTCCTCTGCTGACCTAGTCACCCCTAACCTCCCTCCCTGCTGGCCTGATCACCCACAACTGCCCTCCCTTGCTGGCCTGGTCTCCCCCAACTGCTCACAACTGCCCTCCCCTGCAGGTCATCTTGTGGTGGCCATCTTGTGTCCGCATCGGGACAGCCATCTTTGACCACATGGGACAGCCATCTTGTGTCTTGGAGTGATGGCCAATTTGCATATTACTCTTTTATTAGAGAGGGTTATTTTTATAACTACAACCCATAAATTATTTTCAGTTTGACAGATTAACCCTTTTTGAGTGAATTAAAATTTAAATATCAGATGACCATTTTGAAACTTTATGGGAGAAATTCACTCTATAGATATGATACAGTTGCCTATATAGTTCATAGAGTTTTGAATAGTGTCAAACATTGACATGTTAATTTTGATTAATTATAATCTCCATTCCCCTATTTTTGTACAGCCTAAAAGTCTATCTATACAGAATTGTACAAGGCAAAGTTATTGTAAAGGCTAAGGGTCTTTAATTTGAACTTTTACTTTTTTGCTTTACAAATTCAGACTCAACAAACTCACTTTACTCAACTACTAAATAATGGTTGAAATAAAATAATTGTGTGATTGTATGGGTTTTTTTATTTTATGCCTTTTGTACAAGTCAAGTAGTTTAGATGATACATTCATTAGTAGATTGAGTAGCAGCAGTTAGAGGTCACTTGGTAGTGAGTTGATAACTTCAACAAAATACAAAGATAAATACATTTTTAAAAATCTCTTGTCAGGAATATTACTTGAAGAAAAATCAATATAAATATTGTTATTCCTAAGGAAAATATTGTGCCACTATTAATAAGTCAAAAATACCTTTATGAAGATAAAGAATTATAAAATCACATATTAAAAATCATCATGCATCTTGTTTATTCATATCATACTATTTGACTACATGTTTTATACTAAATAATAGTCTTAATGTGATGAAAACTGTCTTTATCTCAAATAGCTTACACAATTAGGTGCATGGAATATGCATACAAGAATTATGTCTTCTCATACCTATGTTCATAGAATGCAACTTAGTGGCCGACATAGAACAGGTTTTAAAATATATGAGCAGCTGAGACCGGTTTGGCTCAGTGGATAGAGCGTCAGCCTGCAGACTGAAGGGTCCCGGGTTCGATTCCGGTCGGGGGCATGTCCTTGCTTGTGGGCACAACTCCAGTGGGGGGCGTGCATGAGGCAACTGATTGATGTCTCTCTCTCTCATCGATGTTTCTAACTCTCTCTCTCCCTTCCTCTCTGTAAAAAATCAATAACATAGTTAAAAAATAATAAAAGAAAAGAAAATATATGAGCAAATTAGTAAATACAATTTATTAAAATTAATTAAAAACTGTTTAAAAATCCAGTTATGTTTAGGATTCTTTCAAGAAGTACAGGATAGCCAAAACTGGTTTGACTCAGTGGATAGAGCATCGTCCTGCAGACTGGAAGGTCCAAGGTTCAATTCCTGTCAAGGGCATGTACCTTGATTGTGGACACATCTCCAGTACAGGGCATGCATGAGGCAGCTGACTGATGTCTCTCTCTCTCTCATCAATGTTTCTAACTCTCTCTCTCCCTTCCTCTCTGTAAAAAATCAATAATATATATATAATTTAAAAAGAAGTACAGGATAGACTAGTTGATATTTTCTGTCTAATAAGGTTTAAGATTTCCTGAGTTCCCTGATGTTTAATGCTGTTTGAATATAACCCAGAGATATTTATGTACACATCTGAAAAAATCCTTTTTCTTTTCTTTTTTTTAAATATATTTTTAAATTTATTTCAGAGAGGAATAGAGAGGGAGAGAGAGATAGAAACATCACTGGTTAGAGAGAACCATTGATTAGTTGCCTCCTGCATGTCCACACTGGGAATTGAGACCGCAGCCTGGGCATGTGCCCTGACCAAGAACCGAACTGCCTGATTTATAGGTTGATGCTCAACCACTGCATCACACTGGCTGGGCTACAAATTCTTTTCTTTATTCAATTTTGGAAGACGAGATAGATTACTGAGAAGAAAGTAACTTTTATTATTATTATTATTATTATTATTATTATTATTATTATTACGTACATTCTGGTGCTGCTTAAGGACAAGGTACTTTAAGTCCTTTCTAATTGTTTCAAAAATAGTAGATCAGAAAGTTAGAAGTAAAACATCTGTGTATCTGTTGCCTACAATACTGGAAAGATTCATTTTCTTTCAGTATTGCTTGTCATATCAAATAAAGAGGTTGAGAGTTTATCTGTGATAAATGAGCCTTATGTAAATACAATGGGACAGTACCTTAATTTGAACACCTAGCATAGTATCAGCCTAAATCTAGTTAATTAGAAAAAATTCTATGTTAATCACTTTGCCAATAAACTTTTTGAGTCTTACATTGAAAAAAAAATATGATTCTTTCACCAAACAACAACAAAAATTTAGAATGGGCTTAGCAATAAAAGCAATTTGCATTTTTATAGCAAATGTGTTAAACAGCTGATGAATTATTCAACACTTTGTATTAGTTCTACACACTTAATGAGCCTCTCTAATTTGACTTCCATAAAATTTATAAATTTTATTCCATGTTTATGTATTGAAAATCATTCATTAGCAAAATACCTTCATCAATGTACTATATATTGTTAATAAGAATTTTTTTTAATTTGTCAAGAAATTTACAAGCAGAATTCCACTCACAAAAATAATTTAATCACTAGATTCATTTTATTGCCATTAAGTTATGAACAAAATATAAGTCATAATCTACTCAGTTTTGTTACAATTATTTTCATCCTGGATATCAGATGTTGAAAAAAATCACATAAAACCTATTATATATGTATATCTCAAAGCCCTGAGGCCATTTTAATTCATCTAGTTCTAAGTTCTAGCAAGTTAGAATCTTATATATACAGAACATAGGATCATACTATTTCTTTAAAATGAAATAAAGCATTTCTCAATCCTTGGGTGTACACTCATGTACTGGCAAAATAATTAATTTAATGAAGGAAATACTATCATTAAAATAAAAAATAACCAATACAAAATACCAATAATCCCAGTTTTTGCATTTTTAAAATACTACATTATATTTAAAGTGAAGCTGATAGACTAATAATCTGAAAGTAATCTAGGCATATGCAAATATTTGCTCATCTGTATTGAGTATTTGCTACCTGGCTCTCGCTTATTTACTTCCGCACATTTCTCATTTGATCCTCCTCACAACAAACAACATTAGCAGTTAGATATAAACTTTGTGCTCTTCTATCACTTGATGTTACTACAATTGTTCATAAAAAAATTGAGTTTTGATTTCTTCTTACTAGAACAATGCTAATCATTAACCAGTCACCTAATTATAGCTTACTTGTATGTAATAATTTGTTTTTCATGTACTTTTTCCAAGTGTGTCTTAGGCAGGCAATATCCACATTATTTTTCAAAATAGCAGTTTGATTCACTGTAATCCCTAGATATTTTTTTGCTACAGGACAGAGTTTAGAGAAGGATGGAAATAGAAACTTAGTAAAACCACTGGATATAAGACATGTGTCTAACATTTTACTGAAAATTTGGAGTTAGGATTTTATAAAATAAGTTATACTAACCCAAATCTCTTCTTCTACTTTCATCAATTTGCTGTTTCTTGTAAAATAAAAATAAGTAATTTTTAAGAATGTATCTCAAGCCCCTGCATATAAGAATCCCATGAGTCTCGGTTTCCTCCTGTTCTTACTTGACCTTATGAAGTTGTCCAGGAACAGTGTATGCAGCTACGTTTGCAAGTATCATTTAACACAGTCAAGAAAAAATGTATGCTTGATTTCAAAGGGCTGTTTTCTTTTTTAATCTAGGCTGGTACGTAGTGTTGAAGTTTTATTTATCTTTTCTTATATTTGTCTTATCTTGTATGAAAAGTCATCTTTAAGTTAGTAAATAAGGCTAATATCTCATTAAGTATGTATTCAATCATGAGATAATGAAACAGAGGATATAAAACTGGGCTAATTTCTCCACGTGTATTTACATTTGGGACAGGGTTCTAGAATAGAGGGCATTTCATAAGACGTACCACATGCAGCTATTTGACTAAGATTGGCAAAGGGCAGTGTTATGAAGAGGAATATTAACAAGGTGGTTTGTGGGTTCTTCTGTGGCCAACTCTTTAGTTATCCTCTCCCCTTATTTTCTTGACTTCCTCAGAGTTTTTCTAAATGATCCATATATCGTCACTCTAGAATACATATACATGAGTGGAAGCGCGTGTGTGCCCGAACACACACACACACACACACACACACACACACACACACACACACACCTAGGGCAATTTTAACTCATGTAAAGATTAAAAACAAACAAATGGGATTTCTTAGCTACTTGCCAGGAACTAGCTTGCATTCTTTCCCTTTAATCTTTACTCTGCCACTGGGTTGTTTTTCTTTTTACACAGTGGTCTAAACTCTAAATACCTAGAAGGTTTATTTTAAAATAAGCACAATAGCATATTTGTTAAGAGCAGTGACAGTAAAATGTTAGCTGGATTGTGTGAGAAACTTAGCAAGACATATACTACCATTTGTTGGCCTGAAATATCTAATTTCATCTTTTTATTCTCTTCATTTTGAATATATTTTTCTTTTTTTATTATATTGGGGTGACTTTGGTTGATAAGATCATATAGGCTTCAAGTGTACGTTTCTATGATACATGATCTGTATGTTCCATTGTGTGTCCACCACCTACCCACATTTTAATTTTTAATATTCCAAATGGCCAAGGATCAGATTATTATATTCTGGTGCTGCTTAAGGAAAACATTCTTTAAGTTCTTTCTAATTATTTCAGAAGTTTGGATGTGCTGGGCATAAGCACACCCCGATTCTAGATTTTATTTAGCTAGTAAGGGAAAAGCAGACAGTCTTTATCTTTTTCATCTGAGGCTTGTTTAAAAAGAAAATAAATCATGTTGTAATTTTAGGTGGAATGACCAGGAAAGGTCCAAGCATACCCTCCTTTTACATTATTTCGAATTATGTTTTTTTATTCTTTCATTAATCCCCATACATATATATTGAATGCTTATCATAATAGTCTCTCTAAATATTGCAGGTAAGTCAGCGAGCAAAATAAAGTACTACCAGCTGGATATCAACTTCTGGTCTTGTCTAGGATGATTAGATGAAACCTGCCAGCTTTTATTTTATCTGTCCTACCCCTACCCAGAAATCTCTGTAGTCTTATTTTTAACCTCTCCACAGCCCCACCTCTGCCCACTTCAGTCACTTAGTGGCCCAAATTCTGTCATAACATCCAATTATCCTCTTTCAGCATTTGATATGTTAGAAAGTTGTTCTTAATATTTAACTAACAGCTCTTATGCTAAATTTGACAACCATTAGTTTTCTGCTCAACAGAGAAGAACACAGCCACGTACACTTTCCATTCTGTGAATATCCATCTGATGTATTGCTCCCTGAGTAGTTAAATATAAGATGAAAGACTTAACATCTTGTGATTAGAGTTCTCAAGAACGTTTTGTTGCAATAATGGCTGTTTCACAGTTGTTTTGATCTCCTAAGGGAAGTTACTAACTTCAAATTATCTTCATATTAGTGACTAACATGTTCTAGTGTGGGTGGGTGGGGATGGAGCTCCTTGATTACAGAGCCTATGGTGATAGACGTATCCATAGTACCACCCTACTGCTTGCCTATATTGTTGCTTTAAAAATTTTTGCAAATTTGTGTTGTGTGCAAAAGTGGAAAATAGACACTGATTTTAATGGACTGGAGGAATAAATCCAGGAGTCATTTATTGAATCCTCTGTTTTTTTTTAACAGGTGCAGTTATAGGTCTGGAAATGTATTGGTGATTACAGAAGATCCTTTCCCTTGTGAAATACAAAATTTGTTTTGATCAGAGATTATGAAAATACATACACATAACAAACACATATATTCTACTTTAATAACAAAATCAGCATGTTAATCACATAACGCTGTATGATAGGGATCTGGAACATACTTCCTGGGATTTTATATGGTGTTTATTCAAGGGACACATGAAGAACATGATACTGCTGGTGCTTACTTAGCTAAGAGTCAAAGCCAGGTTCTTATGGATGTTCTGCTGAATACTCCTACTGCCATAATTCTTGAGTTTTTCTGGTTTCTTAACAGATGTTTTATTTCTTGCTAAATTGTCATGAAATAAGAATGCAATAAAGAATTTTGTTTGGGAAAGTTGCTGCTTTCCTTCAGTAGAAAAGGATCTTTGGGTTTTGCAGTAGTTCAGTATTGTCATCAAAGTATTAAAAATGCAGAAGGATGATTCAAATTAGGCTAGACTTATTTCTACAGTGCATTACTCACAACCCTACTTCCACTAGGTTTCTTTTGAAACAGGATTCTTAGTCAAAATAACTTTGACAATACTGCACTTTGTAGTCTCATGTTGGAAATTCAGTGTGAATAGGACTATATTGAAGGAAGTAACAGAATCAAATTCGTTTAACTTTGATCAAATATACATTTCTCTAACATACTTGACCAGAGACCCTCTTTATCATTCTCCTTTTATGTTCATTTTTACCAATACATATTCTGAAGAGCATCTTAATTTATCTTAGGCTGAGTCTGCATAGGTGCTAGTGCAGCTTTTGGAAGTTTCACTTATTTGTTTGTTGTTTCACTGATGTCCTATATCAGCTTTTTAACTTGCCATTTATTATTTTTTTTCAAGAGTATAGTGGTGAATAGTCAAAATGATTCAGGCTCCTTGAGCTTCCCATATTTATATTTCATAAAAAAGACAATTTCCCATTTAAGTTTTATACAAACACTGTCAGCTTCTCAGTTTAATAAATGCGGAGGACTCTGCATTTCATTTTATACCCATGTTGCAGTTTTTTAGAGAAGTTTTCTTTTTCCGTTCCTTGGAAATTCTGTATCTTGCCTTTGTATTAAACACCAACAAAACTGGGACCTCACTCCTAAATTTGTTAATAGATTATGGTTGTTTATTCCAAGAAAGAAACCACAAAAGGTGCAAGTGGTTTAAAAATAATAAACACAACCTCTGTCCTGGCTTGCAAGGCTCACTGGTTAGGCATTGACCTATGAACCAGGAAGTCAAGATTTGATTCCAGTAAGGGTAAATGCCAGGGTTGGGGCTCCTTCCCCAGTGTGGGATATGCAGGAGACAGCTGATCAGTGATTCTCTCATCATGATGTTTCTTTCTCTTCCTCTCCCTTCCTCTCTTAAATCAATAATAAAAAAATATTTTTTGAAAAAGATCTCATTCTGACTTCTAAATTAGTGCTCACCATGTCAATAAAATAAAATAAAATAAACACAACCTCTGAAGAAAGCTCAGAGGACTTGAAGTTACAGTTGAGAGGACAAAGAAAGGACATATACATCCTATTTGGCCAGGAACCCTAAACCCACATTTAGAAATTGTAGCTGAAAAATTAGTTGCTGTTTTAAGAAAACTAAAAAGAACTAAGTACTTATATGCCTGTCACCTATGTGATCTAATTTTATTCTCCTGAGAACTCTGTGAAATAAATGCTATTCTGCCCTTTCTATTGATAAGAACCTATTTTTTCAAGGTCATATCCAGTGAGAGGCAGAACCTGCGTGTGAAGGATGGTGATTCCTGCCTCCTTTGGTCAGCACCTGTATGGGAACACTTACATGCTCTCTCTGTGTGGTCTGAATGATATGAAATTTATAGGACAGAATGAACATGAGTAAATGTAGTAAAATACTAGTATAAGAAAGCAGACTCTCATGCCCTCATGCAATGTTCAGCATCTATTTAATTGACCCTCATACCTTAAGCCACAGTAGGGAGATCTCAGTGTTGCTGTTTCTAGAGAAAAAGTGCTGCCCGCACATTTGGTGAAACTGTACCTGACAGGCTTGTCCAGTGGCCATCAGCCAGAGATCAGGTCAGAGGCATGTTTGTGAATCAATACCCAGTATGGGGTACAAATTGAATTTATTGCTGTTAGTCTCTTGAGTCATCATTTTTTGTTTCACTGCATGCTGAAACCAACAGACAGGGTTTTTCCAGATTAGCTTTTTAATTTTTTCACTCTGATCTCTACTTCACAAGCTGTTTTATGTATGACATTCTTTTAAGTAAGTGGTATATATTCTTTTCATTTCTAATTGAGAATACGTATTTAAATACTTCTGTTCTTTTGTTCCCTGGAATCTGCTGAACAAAGGTATGTTCTTGGAGTCCTTGGGAATCTGTTTAAGGCTACGAAATACAGCAATAGCATACAAGTAAGGAAAAAAACATAATTATAAATGTGACTCAATTAGGTCTTTCATATATATAGAGTGTACATAAAATCCTTCCGTTGTGAAAGAACCAGAGAACCTTGGAGCAGAGTTGGGGGTGGGGGAGGTGTGTTAATTGGGAACTGTAAATAGATGTATTAGGTAATGTTTTCATCCAGATATATCATTTGAAAATTTCCTACTTGGAATTAGTTTCACCACTCTCCCAGGATGAGAGAGAGAGGTGGGAGAGGGATGAGAATATCTGGATGGAGAGCCTTCTTCCTAGGCTTCTGAAACTTAGTGGTTAGCCTATGCCAAGAGTATTTCCATCTACAATATCTGGCTACTGCATGGTGTTATTTTCTCTAAATTTCATAAAAGCAGTTGTGAAATACAACAGTATGAAGGCTATAGAAAAGTATTTAGAATGTTTTAAAAACTAAAAACATCTTGTGATAATTATTTATTGAGTAACTATTAGGTACCTGTCACTCCTCATAATACTGAAGACATAGAAATAAATGAGACTGTCTCTGCCTTCAATAAATTTTCAGTCTAGTCAGCTTCATTGTTGTTAAGTAAATTAATATATGCATATATAGAAATTCTATCAAGCAGAGGGAGTAAACAGCACATTTCATATTGAAGTATCAGAAGAGGTTCTTCAAGATGTCCCATGGATTCTGAACATTAGATATTTATCTCAATTTCCTATTTAGGAATGGGGCAGGTGTCCAGAGAGAGAGGAGTCCAAGGTGACTCAGCTTTTATCCCTTAATTTGCTGAGGCACCAGAAACTGAGGCATTAAAGTAGTAAATGCCAGAGCCTCCTGTTTGTCAGTGAATAAGAAATCTTATCACCAGCAATGGCAACGTTTCCCTAATATTGACAGTAATATATAATCTGAGTGGTAAATTATGAGTTGGTTTAACTGGTTCTTTGAGGATATGTTTTTTTTTAATTAACAATTAATGGTTGAAGAAAAAATATATATGACTTGGAGGAAAGAGCCGGTCTTTCTAGTTGTCTCTAATGACGTTGGATAAACTTAACTCACCAGGGACATAACCAAGCCTGTTACACATCTCCAAAAGTCATGATTCAGGCTCACTTAAAAACAAATAAGTAAATAATTAATTTTTTCAAGAAAATGTTGATATTTTAAAATTAGGATGTTAATAGTAATATAAATATTAATAATAGCTTTTTGTGTATTGAGAATTTATGAAATTCCAAGCTATGATTAAGAATAATTTACATTACTTTTCTCATTATATCCTCTCAATTCTGTAATGAAGCTACTATCATAGGTGAAAAACTAGGCCTAGAGAGAATAAGTAATTTATCCAAAGTCAACAACTAATAAAATGATTTTTTTAGCCTCGTAGTCATGTTTTTCTTACCTCAAAATACCTATAGAGTATTTCCTCACTACAGTTGAAGAGGCTTATTTCTTGTTGATGGGGATATATTTCTGGATCTTCTCAGTCTTCAATTATTAATTAGGCCATTTGTTAATCTCATTCTGTTCCCCCACTTCATGTAAATAAACTCTGCCCCCTCCAAATACCAGAGCTCAGAATGCCATTGCCATTGGACATGACAACTGATTGTCTGCTGGGAGTGTTCTGAAGATTTCTAGTTATTCTGGATCTCTACTTCATCATCATGAACACCTCTGAATTTTCTCTGCCTCTCTTTAAAATCACAGTGACCCCTTGGTCTTGGGCTGTCTCCAATGACCCACCAAAAGACAATCAGTTATTTTTCTCCAGTTACCTTAGTCCCTCCTTCACAAAGCTGCTGTGAGAATAGGTTAGATAATATATGGGAAAGTGCTTTTACAAACTTACTTTAATTTTCTCCTCAGGAAAATGAAGATTGGACTAGATACTCTCTGAAGTTCCCAAGGTTCATGAATCCATTATCTTTGATTTATTAACTTGCTATCTAAGTACAAGGTACTTTGACATCAAACTCCAAATGTCTTAGTTTATTGCTGAGTCAATCTCCAGTAGACTTTGCATAAACTGATGAGAGAATTAAATACTCAAAGGAATTCAAAAGACTCTTCACATTATCTCATTATTAACCTGTGCTTAGATACAATTTTTGTAAAGAAGAGTTCCATTTTCTTCAAAGCACGTAAAGCATGAACATAACTATCAGATAGCATGTGAAAGGACAGACCACTGCTTGAAATTATATATGATAGAGAAACTCTCCCTTCTTGCTCAGTCTGACCTTGACATGTTGCCTCATTTATTTTCAATTTGACTTTAATTGAACATTGAAGGAGGACCTTTTCAGCTCATCTGATCCCAGATTGGACATGTTTAAATCAAACACTGAACCTTGTTCATAAAATAATAGCAGCTACGTTCACAGCTGAAATTATTGGGGTTATAAAAAAAGTTGAATGGCTTTGATATTCTGGTTAAGGCTTCAATATTTTGAATATTTTAGTTTTATTTATGTTCATTTAAAATTATTTTATATTGTCCTTTGATTCCCCCAAATTAAAACTTATTGCCAAAACCAGTTTGACTCAGTGGATAGAGCATCTGCCTGCAGACTGAAAAATCCCAGGTTCAATTCTGATCAAGGGCACGTACCTTGGTTGCGGGCACATCCCCAGGAGTGGGTGTGCAGGAGACAGCTGATCTATGTTTCTCTCTCATCAATGTTTCTATCTCTCTCCCTTGCTCTCTTTAAAAAGCAATACAATATATCTTAAAAAATAAACATTTAAAACTTATTTTTCTGGTATGTGTACTTGGCATTGAACTTTCTATGAAAAAAATATATTATGGTTTTATAGAATATTATTATAGTGGAATCACCTGCTCATTCATCAAAATCAGTTAAATGTGTGCAGCTGTAGTAGGATATAAGACTATAATCTGTGGCTTGTCATGTAATTTACCAGAAGTTCAATTTCTCAATCTGAAAATTTGTGATAATGATAGATAACACCTGCATGTCATTCTGTGAAGTTGAATGCAATCGCATTTGCCAAGCAGGCTGCACTTTTTGGAAGACCTTTGTGGCTTTCAATAAAATAAAGAGCAAAAATAACTTTGAAAAATATTTATTTCTGAGATATTCACTAAATATGTTTGAAAAAATTATTGCCTAGGATATGTTGTTTTTTAATTAAAAATAAATGTTTATTTTTAATGTTTTCCTTAAAGTATTTTTTCAGTCAATGGTGGCTGTTCTGTAATATACATTTACATCTTGTTCAGGTTAATGAAGAACCACCAGGGAAAATAAACTCTAGTGGTGGTGCTGACCGGAAATGGTAAACTCAGTAGGACATATTCTGTGTGTGGTTGCTTCCAGCTGTGAGCACTTTTCACTCTGAATATTACTGGCTTTGTCCTATGCAAACATTAACTACCTTTAATGGGGATATTGTTCCGGCATCTTTAGATTTACTCTTCCTGCCAGCATTCATTCCACTCACACCATGTCATATGTCTCTGGGTGCTTCATTCAATCAGAGCTACTCTTTTCATGAATCTTGGTAATTAGAATTTGTGGAACACATTACATTTGATTTCAGATTTTGATTTTCAGCATCCTTCTAGCAAGAGCTCTGACAGCATTATAATATTTAAAATGGAATTGTTTAAGAGACAGATCTAAAATGATCTGAGCAAAAGCATCCGACAAGCTGATTAAGAGGAGCTGTGTGTTTTATATTTCTCTAAGTTTACATTTTCCTCAGATTTCATTATCTCGACATGGCTGTCAACATTATAAATGACCTGATATACACCTGGAAGTCTTACCCCAGCCTTACTTAGTGCCCCTGACATGGTCTTCTGAATGCTAAACCCAGACAGGACACACATTTGCAGCACAGCCTATGTAATTCGATGGAAGCATTGGGAGTGTGCTAGGAGAAAGCTTTTGTCACTCTGTATAGAAAGAGTGCACAATAGAAATGACCTCCTAAATATATTGGCTGTGAAGGTTTTGCCTAGTGTGAGGAGAGGTAGTAAAATATTGCTTGAAAAGTCAGAGCCATATAAATAACAGGAATAGGCTAAGGAAGCTAAAATTACACAGAAAAGAGGCCAGTCTTTCAATAGAATGCTTTGTACCTTTAAGAATAGAATCCATTACCACATCTATTAGTGACGCACACAGTCAAACAATAATTGCTCCTTAGTTTCCTGCTGTCTTGAATGGACTTTTACTTTTTTCCTGTAAGTTTTGAACAATTTTGAATATGAAATTTTGCATTTAGTGGCTATTTTTCTAAATTGCACAATTTAATGGAAGAGGCAGTGGGGATAAATGGTAAGTCCTATTTAGAAGATTTTGCCTCTTCCGAGTTTTGAATGATATTTCCAATAGGATTCAGCTCCTCCCACGGATCCCATCCAGTTCTGACAGCACTGTTAGATTAGTCTATTTAAAACTGGCCTGACATTTGATTACTTTCTAAGTAAGTGCAGTAAAGGTCTTCTGTCATATGAGTCTCAAATTAATTTACACCATCCCCTTTTAGTGTTATTTTCTTTATTTTATTAATAATTATTTTATTGTTTTACATTTTATTTTTAATTACAGTTTATATTTTCTATGTAATTTTGTATTAGTTTCAGATATACAACATAGTGGGTAGTGCTTTACAAAATCATCTCTTGATATTTTCATACCCACCTGCCTGGCATTGTGCATAGTTATTGTGATATTATTGACTTTATTCCCTGCTGTTCTTTGCATCCTCATGACTGTTTTGTAACTACCAATGTATACTACTTAATTCCTTCCATTTTTTTCACCAAGCCTCCCAACCTCTCTCCTTCTGGTAACAATCAGTCTATTCTCTATGTCTATGACTATTCTCTTATTTTTTAAATATATATTTATTGTTGTTATTGTTTTTTTACAAAGAGGAAGGGGAAAGGATAGAGACTTAGAAACATCGATGAGAGACAAACATCTATCAGCTGCCTTCTGCACATTACCTACTGGGGATGTGCCTGCAATCAAGGTGCATGCCCTTGACCGGGATTGAACCTGGGGCCCTTTAGGCCCCAGGCCTAAACTCTATTCACTGAGCCAAACAGGGTAGGGCTAGTCCCTTATTCTTACTATGTTTGTGTTTCCTTTCTCAATTTCATCCTTTTCTTTCACTGTACACTATATCTGCAATATTTTATCTTTATTGTCTCTTCTCCATTTCTGCATATTCAAGTCTGTGTGAATGCTACTTCTCTCAAAATGCATAAACTGATCACTTTCGGCCATTCGGTGAAAATCAACACTTCTCTGTTCAAATAACACTATATTTCAGTCTTTCATATAGCAGCTTATCATTCTCTATCTTACATAATATAAATGACTTGCATTGTAAATGCAATTTACAATTACATTTTTGGCATTGTGCGCTACTAGTTCTATTATCCTTAAGCAGCAAATGCCCCCTCCCTCTCCAATAATTTATAATGACTTATGATTTTGGGGTTGATTAAGTTTAGTGAAGGAGTTCTTCCTAAAGGTTTTTTTTTCCTTCTTTTTTTTCCATGAGGTTGCAGCCACATGTCAAATGAAGTCTGTCCAAGATAACTCATTCACATTGCTTCTGGCTGATGCTATTGCCCGAGAACTCAAATGAACCTATCATCTACAGAGCTACAACTGACTGCTTATTTTTAGGGTTACCAGTTTGTTCTGCATTGTTCAGGACAGTCCCAATGTTAGCACTGAAACTCCCATATTCTAGAAACCCGAGAGTGTTGGTCAAAGAAAGATGTTTAGTCACCCTTCAGCCAAAACTTCTCACAACGTAGAGGCTGAGTTCCTAGGGCCAATATCCAAAATGCAGTGTTTTCTGAGAATTTCTTGCAGGAGCTCCAGGCTTTTTACCAGCTAACTTCATACATCACTGATCACCTTCTGCTGAATTTTATTAGTCAAACAAGTCACAAAGGCCAGCACCAATTCAAGAGAAGAGAAAGTAACCTCACATTCAGGGATTGGCATAGTTACATTGCAGGAGAGAGATTGAAAGGGTGGATGTGGATGTGGCCATCTTTGGAAGGTATACTCTGCCAAATAACATATCACCTGATCTTGCAGACAGCAGTATTAAATTCAATTCTATATTGCCTCTGTGTAGCTCCTCCAGGGTAGCTTTCACTTGGTAGCAAATGCTTAAAAATAAAAATTAAAAAAGAATATCATTATCCTGAATTTATTATTATTACTTGAATAAAAACTACATTTAATTATGTATATATGTTTCCTAATGTATGTGGTTGAAAGTGCAAAATGTGGATAAGGAATAATAGAAACTAAAAAAAAGATTAGGGAAATTTTATGCTTATGCCAAGATCTATGCTGGCCACTGTCAAGAGTCGGTTAATAATTTCAAATCTCAGGCAGTGTTTTACTAGAGCCACAGGTAGAGCTTAGAAAGCAGTAAGTGATACCACTGTTAAGAAATTCATGCATAAAAATGTATCTACAAAGATAGAAGTTTTAAAAAAAACACAACACTAATATTTCTGCTTTAGCATTTGAATTTATACTCATAGTGCTCCAAGGAAAAACATACTCCCAAGTTAAGCAAGAACTCAAACTTTGGTGTACAGGTAACACATGTCATCTCTGTAGATGAATAGTCCTACTTTATATAATGTGTCCTGTATAAGATCCTATTTTTTCCCTTCAAAATGAAATTTAAAAAGCCCCAGCTCAATTCTGTGAACAATATTATACACACTTGTCAATTATTTACAATTATAGTGTGTGCTAATCTCTCCCAAATAAAGGATCTATATCTATTCATTGGCCTTAATATATTAACACAGAAACTTGGCATTAACTATAGAGGTTTTGAAGACTCATAGGTTAATAAAAGATTAGTTTCAGGGATGGGAAATGGTATGTTGCTTAAATTCTAACAAAGAAGCAGTTTTATCACTGTCAGTACACAGGGTCAGTTCTATTAGATAAAAAAGTTGGAGGGGGCGATCACAGGTTGTGGGCACATCTGGTGGCTCTTATTACCTGGGCTGAAGCACAGAAGTTCAGCTTTCTTGAATACCTCCATAGAGTTCATTTTCCAGATCCAGTGCCCTCTAATTGCTTCAAAATGTCAGGTGCTCCAACTGGAGCAAAGCAGCACAGACAGTGGAGAACTAATTGGTATTGGGACATGAAGCTTTTCTAGGTCACTGATTTACATGAGGCTCAGGTCAGTAGTAACTCAAATTTATTCTTTTCGATGGCAAGTACTTTACAGGAAATCAGCCCTGGAGGCAGTACCTTTCTGCTGGATGGTGTGTGTACCTCAAAACCAATGCACAGCTGCAAACTTTGCTGGCATTAGGGGCTAATCATCTTTTAGATATTTGCCTTCAATATTAAAACATTGCGTTGAGAAAATGAGTCTATGCTTTACAAAAGCCATTTAGGAAAGCAAGACTGTGGCTATTTTTTAGAAAGGTAAGGACAACGTCCAAACATTGCAGAGACCTCTGCAGAGAGAATGTGAGACTGTAAAACAGCGTTACTTTATTTTAATGAGAAATGGCAAATGAGTTTGACGTTGGAATCTAAAAGAGCTAATACTGTATTTATTGCCTTTGTTTTCACAAAGCTCCTAGTATAGGAAGACAAGGCCTCATACCAGGGCCCTGTTCCTGGTTGCTTTTGGCTCCTAAAGACAGGGAGTTAATTTAATAATTTTGATTGTTAAAACTTTGAGAGTTTTAGAACAAAATACTTACTGATTTCTAAGATAAGAAAATCCATGCGCATGCTATATTATTACCATACCACCCCTTCTACATACCAAAGTTGCTTAACTTTATATCTGTCCTAGAGAATTTATAAACCATGATAGTAGAGCCTTATAAGATACCCCGGGAATACATTTATTTTTTTGTCCATCTGGGTTCTATATACCACAACAAGAAATATACTAGTGCAGTGGTTGGCAAACCGCAGCTTGCGAGCCACATGCGGCTCTTTGGCCGCTTGAGTGTGGCTCTTCCACAAAATACAACAGCCTGGGCAAGTCAGTTTGAAGAAGTGGCATTATAAGAAGTTTAAATTTAAAAAATTAGGCTCTCAAAAGAAATTTCAATCATTGTACTGTTGATATTTGGTTCTGTTGACTAATGAGTTTGCCGACCACTATACTAGTATATAATTCCAAGGCATCGTCAACTTTGTATTTCTTTAGGCATCAATTCAATAACCTCACATTAATCCTGCAATTTATTTTTTTTGCATATACCAAAAAATACATTACTTCTTGAACTACTTCCTATGTATTTACAAATAACCATATATAAGGCACAATAAGTTCTAAAGTCAAATTTCAAAAGTGGGTACCTTAAGAGAGGAAAAGATTAAGTCAGCTGGAAGATTAGGTAGGATTCATGGAGAGTGTTGTTTTGAGCTGGTCTATGAAAGACTGTAGGGATTTTATACTAGTAGTAGGATCTAGGGATAGTATTTCCAATCTTGGGAGCAATGGCACAATACTAAATGATGACAGAATATAATGAATATATTTAGGCAAATATATATTACATATTCCTGAGAACAAGTTGTTTCTTAAGAAGTTAATTGGGTTTTGCCTATAGTATCCTGATGTCTTATTAGAGAGCAGCTGAAATGACATCAAGAAAATTTAGTCAGGGATCCGCAGACTGTGGCTATTAGCAACAGGCTCCAGTTCTGTGTCAATCAAAAATGAATTGTTTTGGAATGATCTCTGTTCCTCAATTTTTAATCTCTATATTTTGTCCCGTGGGTTAATTCAACGAGGACCCTAGAGGGGGAGTGGGGATGAAAGGGACAAGAGACACAAGGAATGGAGACAAGACAAAGTTCTGATCAAGTCTCGTTTATTCAACAGGAGTCCGGGGTATTTATAGGGAGAAGGAGGAATGCGGCCTAGCCCTTAAGGTAAAACATCTGGCCTAGCCCTTAAGGCAAAACACCTGACTTACAGGAAAGAGATAGGGTTTGGGGTCATAGAAACCTAGCCCGAGGTTAGTGCTAACGTGGCTGAAGCTAACTACAAAATGGCTGTCAAGCACAACAAGTTTCCCACAATATTTTAGCAAAAATGTGAGCATATGAGTAGGATATATAAAGTTTGTCTATGTAATTATGGAAAGAGATCAGCGTTTACTAGGTATATTCTGTTTTAATGTTGCAGTGGTAATTGTAATATAGGATTGCTATGCAAGCGCTATTAGAAAGAGAAAATGGATCAAGTCAAAAGTAATACATATAAATTTCCAAGGAATAATTATGCAAGAATAAAATGAAATTTAAATATTAAATATTTATATTATGTATACATGCATATGTATATTTATAGATATATATACATATTTAAATTTCTAAATTATTGGCATGTTTCTCAAATTTTATATGCATACATACACATATACATACTATCATATTATGTTTGGATTGTTACTCAGTTCACAGGAAAATCTCTTGAATGGTAATATATATGTTAGATATAGTAAAATTTCCTAAAAAGTAACTTCATATTAGCTGAAGCATATATATACTTTTTTAATCCCAATCCTTGGACTCATCCAATAGTGTATATATTCCAAGCACCAGACTTTCTGACCATATGTCCAGTGCTTCCCATAGTATATTGGGAAGTATATAGTTTCAAAGATCTTTCAATCAAGGCAGATTTTAATGTGCAAATGTAATCAGACTAGAAGGGAGAATGGGACCTGATAAGCTTCCAAAAGAGGATAATTAGTTTTCTGTAACAAATATTAGCACAGTGCTAGACTCTAGATAAGTATTAGGAATGCTTTTGTGTATTTCATGATTGGAAGTTCAATAATATACAAAGCAATAAAACTGCACTTTTCTTGCAATGTCCTTTTGGTTAAACTCCTGTCACTTTCTGCCATCCTACCTTATATAGTACTAGAGGCTCGGTGCACAAAATTTGTGCACAGGTAGGATCTCTAGGCCTGGCCAGCAATCAGGGCAGGCCTGGGCTGTCCTTCCTCTGGCTGCTCGTCAGGGCCTTCCTTCATTCCACATTTTCCCCTGGTGGTCAGCACACATCAAAGTGAGCAGTCAAAGTCCTGATTGGTCAAACCCACAAGGGGATAATTTTCATATTAGCCTTTTATTATACAAATAAATTTTAATTATTATTTATTAATTTACAAATCATATTATATAGGATGATGTAAGAGATTAGTATAACAATTAAAAGAGATATTCATTCATGTAACAAATATTTATCAACCTTCTACATTGTGGCATATAGATAGAGAATTGTTAGAACAGGCCCTGGGGATGCAGAAAAGAGATAAAGTTTCATCCTTTCAGAAGCAGTCTTGGGAAAGACAAGTGAACACTTGAGTGCCATTAGTAAAAGGTAAGCTGCAAAAAAAATTTTTGCATGAGAGTTTTGTATGGTAAGCTAATAAATAAAAATGGGACCCTCATTTTGCCTGAAAATGACTGAATATAGTTTTCTAAAACTAGGATGGAAAAGGTCAACAGTATAATAGATGACTTCTCATAGAAGCAGCTTTATGCTTTAAAATTATAAGCAAAATTTGGCTTCAGATAGATGGAAAATGTAAGTACATTGACAGGGTAGATGAAAGTGAGAATGGGGAGAAACTATCATGCAAATATCTATATCTCATTATGTTCAGAGAAAACAAAAAATATACTTTCATATTGTTCCTGAAAATGAGCTGATCATTTCCAGAGAAAAGGGATATTATAAAGAAATATGACTCCAAGGCAGATTATCATGCAATTTTTAGAAAGAACCCTGTAATAGTCAGAAATCATTCTGGTTTTGTGTCTATCTAAAGTAAACCCTTATGGCACATGGAAAGGCTGCAACTGTTGAGAGCACAACGAGATGTCTTTGTCTCCAGAGAAGCAATTCCAAAGATGGGATTATTGCCAACAGTGCAAGGTTGCTGACACCAGAAAGTCAGGGCAGATGAGGGGCTGGTGTGGCAATTACAGTGAAATCTTGGGTCTGTTTCAATGACTAAATGGTTGATTTTCATTCTTCAAACCATTCAGAAGGCTGTGGAATCTTTTTGTAAGTCAGTAACTTAAGTATATAACAGATGGAAAAGTTTCTCTGATGTTATACTAACTGGTTATCCACTATGGGTTTAGCTGTCAAATGCTGAGCTTTCCTTTTAGTTAGAAAATGTTTTTTTTCTCATCAACAAAGCAATAAGAATATAAGGACCATCAATCCTTAGGTCTCAGGACACTTAGATTTAGAAAAGAAAAAGTACTAACACATAGATTCCAAAGGAAACTGGATTTTCTAGATTAGAATTAGAAACATTACCTACTATGCTGTGGGTTCTCAGATGTGGGGATGTATCATTACCCCAGTTCTAAGATTTTGAGAAAATCCCTCCTACATCACCACCTTTCAGAAGTCATTGAAACTCTGTGGAATCTTTACACCTTTTGCCACTTTTATTGTCAGAATACCCTTCCTTTATTTGTCTGCAATTATCATTTCTGAGCCTACCCTCCAGAGTTCCATGAATTGTCTAATCATTGTTCTGCTTCAGACTCTTTTAATATTCAAATTTAAATGTAATGAGCATGCACAATTAGCCTTCATCTGTCCAGGTAAAACAGGTACTGATCCTTTCATCTCATTCTAATCTATTTTCTTTTTGTTTGTTGTCTCTTGTACTACCTCAGTGATTACATTCTACAGTTTTTCTATGTTCCCCTTACAATGTAGAATTATCTCAGCATCATTACATCTGAGATATAAAGGTATTTGTCAATAATATTCTCTGTATTTTGGTGATACTATTAAGTTGGAGAAGTGCATGAGGAAACAAGGAATTTTTTTCATTTGTATTACTTGTGTGAAGTTATAATTTTCCATAAGTGAAATATCCTTTGCCACTCATTTTTATACCTAAGTATGGATTCTACCTTGTTGGTGGAAATAAACCCAAATTTCAATGCTCTTCTTGGTTTTCAAGGAAACATATGTTATTAAAGATACCAGCTGCATGCCGACCCTCTAAAAGATATATTGAAGCCTTTACCCCTGGCATGTGAATGTGACCTTATTTGAAAATAAAATCTTAATGTGAGTAAAGATGAGGTATCACTGTAGTAAAGTAGGGCCTTAATTCAATGATTGGTATTTTCATAAGAAGAGGAGGATGAGAGATACCTTTAAAGACACAATGGATGGTAGTTTATCATGAGAAGACACTCAGAGGGAAGACTGTCATGTGACATCAGAACCTGAGATTAAAGTTATGCAGATCCATACCAAGAAACATTAAGGATGGCCAGCAACCACTGACTGGTATTATATTACATGGCAAAAGGGACTTCACAAATGTAATTAATTTTATTAATCATTTGACTTTGATACATGGAAATTATCCTGGATTATCTGGCTGGGATCAATATAATCACATAAGCCTTTGAAAACAGAGGTCTCCATTATGCTAAGTGAAATAAGCCTGTCAGAGAAAGATAAATGTCACATGATCTGACTCATTTATAGAATATAATGAAAAATATAAACTGATGAACAAAAATAGAACCAGAGTCATAGAAACATCGAACAGATTGTCCAAACTATGATAAATGGCAGGAGTGAGGAGGTCAGAGATCAACCAAAGGACTTGTATGCGTGCATATGAACATAACCAATGGGCACAGATAGGTGGTGGTGGGGCAGCTGAGGAGAGGTCAATGGGGAGAAAAGGAGACTTATGTAATACTTTAAATAATAAAGAATTTAAATTAAAAAAAGGACAGAGCTCTCCCCCAGCTGAATGCAGAAAGGGAAAGTAGAGTGATTTTAATATCAGAAATTGCTAACTTAAAGATGGAGAGTTACATTTATCAAAGAAATAGATTCATTTCTACCTCAATCTCCAGAAACTAAATTCTTACTACTGGAATTAACATGTAAACAGATTCTTCCCCAGCTACTTCAGAAGGAAACAATACCCTGCTAATACCTTTTTTATGTCTTTTTTGTAATGGGAAATGAATACCCTATACTGTATATTTATAGTCCAACTAACTAGATAATAGAAATAAAATAGGAATGTACTAATAAAGTAACCCATATTAATCTTGATGGATATTAAACCCAGATCGTTACTCTAATTTGATATTGTTTTCTCATAACTAGAATTTACATGTTAAAAGTATCTTTTCTGTATATAGTTTACTAGAATAGAAGTTTCAGTTCATATATGAACCTAAAGATCATCTTGACCTTCAAGGTGTTGGCTAATGCCAACTGCCCCAGCACAGGAATCCAGGTGGCCAACTCAAGGACGCTGATCATTGAAATCCATATTACAACCAGTAAGGATACTGCTTGCATGTGTACAGCCCCTCCCCTGATTTCTTAGTTCTACTTTTCCTGTCCCTCTTTATAAAATTTTTTGCCTTCACTGAGATATTAAGATGAGTTTTTGAGGACCCAAGTCCCTCGCTTTTTCAAGTTGCTGGCACTTAATTATTTTTTTATTTTTTAATTATTTATTTTTAAATATATTTTTATTGATTTTTTTTTTTACAGAGAAAGGGAGAGGGCTAGGGAGTTAGAAACATTGGTGAGAGAGAAACATTAATTAGTTGCCTCCTGCACACTCCTCTCCGGGTATGTGCCCACAACCAAGGTACATGCCCTTGACCAGTATCAAACCTGGGACCCTTGAGTCCACAGGCCGATACTCTATCCACTGAGCCAAACCAGTTAGGGCTGCTGGCACTTTAATAAACCACTTTTATTCTCACCAGTCCCTGTTTCAAGAGTTTGGATTTTACTGTATCAGGCAGCCAACTTTGAATTTGTTTCACTGTGAGATCCTGGCCAGAAATTTTAGCTATGTGGCGCTAAGTTTCTTATCCATAGAATTGTAATAATAAGTGGATATTGTTTTAAACAACTAAATTGGTGGTAATTTGTTAAGCAGAAATAGAAAATGAATGCATATAGCTATATCAAATTATAATAAAGATAATAACCTTAATTCCATGTGTTGAAAAGTAAGCTGAGGCATGTTAGAAATTTTAAGATTTTCTTTGAACAAAAATTGCTTCAGATCAGGAGTGGTCAGGAACACTCCAGAGACTGGAGCTAGGGAAAAGGCTTACTACATAAAGAAAGTGTGAAAACAACTTTGATTAACTATAGCTTAAAGTCTATATGACTCTTTGTGATCAGTTGGTTTTAATGTTTTAATTTTCTAGCTTTGAGGATTTTATAGACTAAGATTTTGGTTAGCATAGAGAGGGCTTTACAGCATTAGAACCATATTAATCTAATGTCCTCCTGTTTAATTAATTTAACTTCTGTATTAGTTTATCTTTACTAGCTTCCTTAATAGATTACATCAATTTTGTTTTTATTTAAACACACATATTTCTAAGAAAGTTGAATATGTGAAGTCATATTATTTCATCAGGTAACTAACTCAAAATTTTTAATTTTCTCCTTTCAATAAATGTTATGGTGCCATAAAATGTATATTTTGTTTCTGTGTATACTATAGGCAAAACTTAAATGAGTTCCATTATTGATAGCAAATACCAGTGCTAAAGACACAATTACTTGAAATCTCTTGAAATTCCCAGGAATTAGCAAGATATGCCTATTCTTGATCATGACAGAAATATAGGATTATTCAGAGGTAGATATGCACAAATGAACACAGATAAATAAATGTCCCTTTACATAGAAGAAAAAAAAAGAGAGATTGGCACTACTGGCATTTTATTTATTTATTTTTTAAGTTAAAGTATAACTGAATCTAAATATATTCAAATGCTATGTGGGGGCATTTTCCTAATAGAAGATTCATATTTAAAATTCAGAAAGCAGATTTTGTCTCTTCATTTTTATTTTTTGTGTTGAAATTTGAGGATGATAATTACTTACCACCTTTAAGTTCCCCCTAACCTAGAATCAATTTAAAAACACAAACAATAGCCCTGGCCAGTGTTGTTTAGTTGGCTGGAGTATTGTCCTGGGCACTGAAAGACTGCAGGTTCGATTCCCAGTCAGGGCGCATATCTCGGTTGCGGGTTTCATGCCTGCTCAGAGCAAGTATAAGAGGCAAGGGACCCAATCTCTCTCTCTCTCTCTCTCTCTCTCT
>JAAGEH010000043.1:21816258-21841333 GCA_011751065.1 Lasiurus cinereus | reverse complement strand
TATATATAAGTTGTATATAAACATGTTTAATTGTTTAATTATGAGAGATATACTTTATAACTCTAAGAAAGTATATATTTATTGTGAGAAGACAAATTTACATTGCATTTACTTCACTGATATCTAGATTAAAATCAATATAAGAAATTATGCCTGAGTTTCAATATAATCTCAGTTATTATTTGTGTAAAGCATGACAAGACACATAATCTCCTTTAATGTTTTTTTTTTCTCTGTAAAATGAGTCAATACAAATATCTTGGAGTTATTGAAAGAATTCCAAGGAAGCAACTATATGCCAAAAAGTATTTCTGAAGCAAAAGTATTTGGCTTTCTAATCTGATTTTATTCACTGGTTAGCATGAATGGATGTTCCAAAACTTGCTATCTTTTTACCTCTCACTTTCCATGGTTTATCACCCACTCCTGGGGAGAAGTCCAAAGATATATGAGAACATGGAGCACAGGAAGTTCAAGCTGGGTCTGACAGAAATTGCCTAGAGTGAGGTGAGCCTGAGTCAATGTAACTCTTATCCTTGGCAGTTAAATACATAATGATAAACAATATTTTAAAATTAAAAAAAACATTGTGCAGGCTAGAAACAGGGATCAGCAATAAAAGGGTTGGAGAATGTCAAAATCTGAAAATATGCAGGACTTAGGAGCAAGTATAACAGCAAACAATAACCATGAACACAATTTACCCCAATATGACCACGTAATAGACAGCTTTGTTTATTACTTGTCAGTCATGGTACTGTTCTAGAACTTAAGTGAAATTTATTCCCATAAAAATGTTAGATAACCTGTGTTGTGATAATTTAACAATTACTTTCTATAAATCAAAATAAGAGGAAATTTTAATAGTGTGAGGAGGATGAAGCAATGCATTTAGGGGACTGGAATTGTGGAATGTCTTGCAGACCACAGGAGTGGTAGCCATTTAACTTTCTGTATAAGGCTTGGATTTGATGCAAAGGTCAGGTGAGAATCAGGTGCATGTTAAGAGAAGTCTTACCTACTTCCCATGAAGTTAGTATCCACCAGTTTGTCTATGTATTGCCTTAAAGACAGAGCCACTGAGATCATTAAAAAGATGCAACTGGCTGTCACATATCCATCCTAATGTGTGCATTCTTAAGAGGAACACATGCTCCTTTTTTAGCACTGAGAATGCAGTTTGGCCAACTTGAGTGATGGGGTTATTCACGGGTAAGGACCGTCAGTCGATGCAGGAAACTCTCTGCAGCATTGCCATCTGTTACTGGCAAGCTGACACATGGGAAATTCAAGTTGAGCCATTACAAGACAGCAAAGTGTGACTTGAGCTGATTAAATGTTGTGCCTCTACACAAAGTGACATGTTATCCAGAGAGATGTTGTTTAGCTTCTGGTCTTCGGAGAGCTTAAACTTCCTTTTGAGTCCTGGTCTGTTGCTCTAAGGCCAGTGAAAGGTCATCAAGCATTTGTTGTACCAGTAACACCTTAAGGTGCATAATGGATCCTTTTTAGGAACTTTAGGGCATCTTAGAATGCTGACTGTATGGCTTTCTGATGAAGATTTGAACTTTGATGAGGAGAATTGCAATCAATTATAAAATAGGGGGGCAATTAAATGTGATAAAAGGTAGAAGCATGTAAGGAATTATGGACTGGAGGAGTACATGATATAGATGCATCCTCTTTTATGCTGTAAAAATCTTGTTTTGTCAGTATCTATCTTTAAAAAAGCTTATTGGAGATAAGAGCTACTCTGGGGTAAAATAATCACACTTTCATAAAAATTCTGTAGCTGAGGTTTGTTATTTATAGAATTCAGCCCAATTCTTTAACTGTTTACAGAACAGTTGTCATGGGCCAGCTAATGTGCTAGGTAGGTGGTCGGCAAACTGCAGCTTGTTAGCCACATGAGGTTCTTTGGCCCCTTGAGTGTGGCTCTTCCACAAAATACCATGGCCTGAGTGAGTCTATTTTAAAGAAGTGGCATTAGAAGAAGTTTACATTTAAAAAATTGGGCTCTCAAAATAAATTTCAATTGTTGCACTGTTGATATTTGGCTCTGTTGACTAATAAGTTTGCCAACCACTATAGGTGATGGGGATTTAATATTAATAGTAATAATGAATACCTTTTTAAGAGTACCTACTATTGCATTGTCATATTTGATCCTCATGCAAATAAATGAGTAAGGTAGACATACTTATATTCCCATTTTACATATAAGGATTCCAAGAACCTTGTTCAAAATCACATAGCTCATAAATGATAGCATATGGGCTTGACATCAACTCTGCGTGACTAAAAAATATATATTTTTTAATCAAAATGATAAACTCCTATTGAATGAAGAAAGCACACCCCTTTATCTCAAGGGCTCACTACAGAGTGGGAGTAGGAGACATGTAAGCAAATCACTTTCCTGTTTAATCTTCCCATTGACTTCAAATGCACTTAAGAGAAGTATTAGAGTCCCTATTGTGTCCTCTAACCTCCCTTATGAACTGGTCACTATATTTTTCTGAATCCCTACCACCTCTCATCTTCTCTGCATTCACTCAGATATAGCCACACTGATCTTCTTTAGTCTGTCTGCACTGTACCCTACTCTGGGCCCATGTCTCTGGTCTTGTCTTCATTATTTAATTATTACTTGACTTGGGGATCTCCATCCTATATAATAAAAGGCTAATATGCACATTGACCAATCAATAAAACAACTGATTGCTATGATGTTCACTGACCATCAGGGACAGATGCTCATTGTAGGAGCTGCCAACTGGCACTCAGTGTGCTCCCCTAGTGGAGCACGTTTGGCGAGTGCAATGGCAGTGGTGGGAGCCCTTCCCACCTCTGAGGCAGTCAGATATCCCCGAAGAGGTCCTGGACTGAGAGAGGGCACAAGCTGGGCTGAGGGAACCCCCAAGTACATGAATTTTGTGTACTGGGCCTCTAGTTTATATAAATATAAAATCCTAAAGAGGAGTTTCCAAAGGCACTAATCTAAATTAGTTCATACTTTTAAATTCTCTCATTTCACTTTGTACTTCTTCATATCTCTACCACAATCACATATTTATTGTGATTGTTTATTATCTGTCTCCCCTATTGCCTTAAAATTCCTATGGGGAGGAATTATGTATATTTCTACTTTGTAAGTGCCTCATAAAAATACATGATATTAATACGTGTATTATTGGTAACTAATTTCTTTTCTATTTAAGAATTTAAACTTTAGGAAACAACCTCTTTTAGGATAACCAAAATAAAGGGAAACTTCAAATCTCCTTTTTACCTGGTCATAATTTGTTATATATAAGGAAACTATGATTTGATAACATTACTAAATAAATAAACATTTGCTGAATGAGTGAATGTGTAGATTAATAAATCATTCTATCTAGGCATTTTATTTCCTGCAAAGAGACATTGGTTTATGGTGGTTCAAAAAGAATATTTAAGGACATAAATCTCTACAGATTCCAGTGATACTAATTATGTTCTATAAGTTGGTTCCACTAGGTGCTAAACTTCTTTTCTACATGCATCTTTAACCAATTAAAGATTTTAGGTTGGTTAAAAACAGCATAGTTAAGTAACTTTTGCTAACATTGGGATTTAGGACTAACAGTACTTTTTTTTCCTAATATGCATTCATGGGGGTTATGTGATAGTTAAATTTTTACAGTATCCCTTATTTGCCATAACTTTTTTGACTATAGGAATTAAAATACATGTGATTTTTATTTGTCTTATATTTCTATATCTTATTAAATTAGAACACTTGCATCATTTATTCAAAAATTTCCAATCATTACTATGTGCCAAGGTTGTGCTATCAACTGGGATGAAATAATGTCAATATTCACCCTAATGGACCTCATGGATCAAGGGTAAAATAACAAAAGTAACACTTGTATAGTTCACTATTCAATAGATTAATGTATCTAAGCCATTTACTCATCATAAAATCCAGTAGATAAGTCCTATTTTATCATATGTATATATGCTAAATCCAGTAGATAAGTCCTATTATGCATAAAATGTATGCATATCTGTATGCATTCATAGATAGATAGATAGATAATATGTAGATGCGTTGTTCATTAATGGAAATATAAACATCAATTTTGCAATGTTCCAGATACTATACTACTTGTGGGTATGCTCAGGCAATACTTTTTAGATTAGGTCAAAGAAACATTGAGTCAGACTTTGCCAAGTAAAGAACTATGCTATAAATGAAGACTGTTACTGGAAAATACAAATGGCATTTACAAAAGTGTGAATATTGTTCTTCATGATTAGCCATGATTGTCATTATATCTAGCATTTATTGAGCATTCATTATATGTCATGCTTATTCCCAAAGGCTATGTAAGGATTAACTCTTAATCCTCAAAACAAGCCAAGAAGTAGCGGTCACATTAATCACATTTACAAATGAGAATGTGAAAGCACAGAGACATAACGACATAACTATTATTATATGCCTCATTCTCACAGGAGCCTGGCATAGGTGGGAAGTGGCAAATCCTTTAGTGGGGGTGGAATATTAAGATAATCATAGGAAATAAGGGATATAAAAGTAGACCGGAGTCAGATGACGTATATGATGTCAAAAAGTTTGGACTATGAAAACTATGTAACTGAATGATTTTCTGAACCAATGATTATGTTAAGATTTTATATATTTTTTTCAAAAGACCAAATGTGAGCAATCGAGGTATATTAGGAGAAAATGATGATATTTTAAGTCAAGAAGGATGAAAATGAAACCAGGGAATCATTTTGGTGATAGAAACAATGAATTCAAAACCAATTAAATTTAGCATAAAATTGACAAATGTAATCATTTGGATGGCAGGGGATTAAAAGAAAGGAAAAAATGAATATGGATTGCGTAGTTTCACACTTGGACAAACTGATAGAGGAATGGGTCATTATCACAGATAGGAAATGCAGAAGAAGAGCAAGTTTGATGGAATTTGACTATTTAAATTTTGAACAGATTGTATTTAAAATGTTTATGATGTAAGAAAAAATAGAATTCTAAAGCTGCCTAGCATGTTTTCTTTATTTAAAAACTAACTGTAGTATGACTTTACAAGTCTATACTCTTTGTGAGTAGAGATTATTTTTCCATCATATATTTCCACTGAGTAAGAACCATTTTTAGTTTCTATTGCAATCATGTGTACATTGAAGTTAATCTATTAATACTAGTGTCATCCTTTGGAAGTAGAGTTTAGTTTACATCACAACTTTGCTCACACACTGCTGCAATTTTGTGAAGAAGGCTAACTAGCCAGCTTCATTCTCCTTTCAAAGAGAATGGGTGGTTCACAACACATCTATAAATAGGTAGATATTTAATTTATATATTTTCTTCTGGATAGAAGCATTCCAATTGAATAAGAATATCCTTCATCATCTAATCAATTTTTTTACATAATTAGTTAATTTCTTCTATGAAAACATATTATAATGCACATTTCATGGCACATTCTATTAAGGATAGAATTAGGTTTATTAATTTTTTTTCAGTAAGGTGCATCTATCGCCATCTCCAGTAGAAATCTATCTACATTTTAGCCCTGGCCAGGTAGTTCAGATGGTTCAAGTGTTGTCCCAATATGCAAAGGTTGAGGGTTCTATCTCCAGGCACATACATGAATAAACCAATAAATGCATGCATCAGAAGAACAACAAATTGATCTTTCTCTCTTTATCCTCTTCCTATGTCTTTAAAATAAATCAATCATTAAAAATAAATTTAACTTGATCTTTGCTACCTACTCTATTAGGGAAACCTAATCTTGCTAATGTTTGTTAAACAAATGTTTAGCAAACAAGCAGTTGAAGCATCTTTTCAAAAAATCTACAGGAAAAAGTGTTCTTGCCATTTCTACTTTACAACCACACTATCAATGTTAACAGAAGAGATCTCCTTTGGCAGTCATCCCTTTATCTTCCAACACTGCAACAACTACTTGGATTGCAATTCTATTTGCATTGTCAGTGTGTTTCCCTGACCTTTGGATTCTTAGAACAAATGAAAAAGGTAAATTCAGGGTTATATAGAGGTGATGATTTCATAATTGACCAAGAAAGACATTAAAACACACACACACACACACACACACACACACACGTCTCTACATATCTTTCTGTACTATGTTAGAAACTACTAAAAAGAATAACTTTAAAACTATAAAGTAAAAAGACATGACAGAATAAAATGTATGTAGTTAAATTTTAAAGCTCATCACATTTACCTTTTTTTTTAATTACTCATGCTTAGAATGAGGAAATTTTGTAGTTAATGAGTCCCAGTTCACATTCTTCTGGAAGAAATAAAATCTGGGCCTACTAAATTTGAAATGCATGTGGGAGAGGATGCAATAAAAGTCTGGAATTAGCTGAACCTACAATACTTCAAAAAAATGAATCCAAATATAGGTAATGTGAACAATGAATATTTCTGATTCAAGGACTTGAGGGAGAAAACAACAAAGTGATTAATATTTTCATTAGAAAAAAAATAGGGAGGGAAAGAAATTACAATGAGAATGATGCTACAAGGTCTCAAGACAAAGACATTTGTAATTCTGACTCAGTCACTAGCTATGTCATAAATCTTTGCATTGGCCTTTGTTTTCTTGTTGTTTGGAGAAACTTCTGAATATGCTCCTCTTTCAAAAATGCCACCTCTATACTTCTTCCGTACCCAACAAAATAATTTTCTTACTAAAATTTGGTCATTCTTAATCTCTCAGGCACAAATAATCATCTCTTCTGTATATATCATGTTAATGCCTATTGTGTATGTTGTGATCCACCTAATTCCATTGCTACTTTAAACTCTATTGTTTAATAACATATCACTTGTTATATGGGCCTAATAGATTATCTATACTAATAAAAGGATAATAAGCAAATTGATCATGATGCCCTCACAGTAACAACCAAACAGCAGGCTGTGTGGGGCAACAAGACCGGCAGGGGGCCTAGCGAGGAACAACCAAACAACTGACCAAGCCAGCATGGGAGATGGCAGTAAGGGGCAACCAGGCAGATGAGCAGGGCAGTTAGGGGTGATCAGGCTGGCAGGTAGAGCAGTTAGGAGCCTGTGGTCCCAGATTATGAGAGAGATGTTTGAAACTGACAATTGGACATCACCTGAGGGATCCCGGATTGGAGAGTGCCCAGGCTGGGGTGAGGGTACTCCCTCCACCCCCCAACAGTGCACAAATTCCATGCACTGGACCTCTAGCAATAAATATTTGCTGTGTAAATGTAGGAATTAATTCTATCTTTGAGATCTAATTGATATTAAATAATTAGATTATATAGTTGTCAAAATGAAAAAAAAATAAAGAACAAGGAATTTTCTTTGATTGCTCTCTCCCCCCTATTCCATCCAGTTTATTCAAAATCTGTAAGTCCTCTCTATTCTAGAAAATATAACTTTAATCAACTTTTTTCTTTATCTTTACTATCTCTACTACCATAATCCAATTATTATCTCTTTCTTGGGCTTCTGCAATATATTTTAATTGATCTTCTTGCTTCCTACTCTTGGCCTTCCTACAATCTATTGCATATTTTGAAATGTTTGAATCATATTATTTCCTCCCATAACTCCTCCTTCCAAAAATTTTTTTCATAAAACTAAAATTTCTTAGTCTTGAAAATGGAGTCCTACGTGAATTAGCTATGGCCTATCTCCGATGTTATCTTGTGCCAATTTCTTCTTTATTCACTTTACCCAAGTCACAGTTATCTTTGCATCCCTCAAAGGCAAGAAAGCAATTACTGATTAAGGACTTTGTGCTGCATTTATCCTTTCCTGGAAAAACTCTCCCACTCACTTCTTTGTGTTTTCAGAGAAACATTAACTGATGATTCATCTAAAAGTCACCTCACTTGATTGTCCCTGCACATTACTATCACATCAGCACCTTATTTTACTTTCTTTACTCTTGTACTCACTATTATTTAAAATCACCTTGTTGATTTAAGTGCATCTTTATAACTTTTCTTCCCAATTTAAGTATAATTTCTTGTCGTCACCAACTTTGTCAACCTGTGCATATTTCTATTGCAAGTAGAACAGTGCCTAGCATGTAATAATAACACTCAAGAATGATGAATTTAATGTAAAACTAAATGAATAGATCTTCAAGTCCACTTTTAGGTTCAATACTTAAAGTTTAAAGCTTGTCACTAAGAGAAGCTCTTGAAATTTTAATTTTAGAATAATGATTAATTTTCTTGTTGGTTTCAAAAGATATTTTATGAATGTTTTTACTTAATTAAACTTTTACTTTGAGATAATTGTAGACCTACACACAGAGGTGAATAAAGGAATCCTAAGTACCTTTTCCTAGTTTCTCAAATGGTTACCTCTCAAAAAACCATTTTAAAATGCCATGAGTAGGATATTGATACAGAGAATATCAAGATACAGAACTGTTCATTACCACATTAATTTCTTATATTTTATGTTTTACTAGTGGCCCGGTGCACAAAATTTGTTCAAGGGGAAGTAGGCGTGTCCCTCAGCCCAACCTACACCCTCTCCTATCTGGGACCCCTCAAGGGATATCCAATCCCTGTGGAATCGGGCCTAAACTGGTGGTCAGACAGCCCTCTCACAATCTGGGATCACTGTCTCCTAACCACTCACCTGCCTGCCTGCCTGATTGCCCCTAACCACTCTGTCTGCTGGCCTGCTTGCCCCCAACTGTCCCTCCCACCAGCCTGCTCATCCCCAAATGACTCCCCCTGCCAGCCTGATCACCTCCAATTGCCCTCCTTGTCAGCCTGTGTGTCCCCAACTGCCTTCCACCTGGCTTGCTTGCCCCCAACTGCCTTCACCTGGCCTGATTGCCCCTAACTATCCTCCAGCTGTCCTGATTGCCCCCAACTTCCCCCCACTGCTGGCCTGATCACCTTCAACTGCCCCCTGCCAGCCTGCTCTTCCCCAACTGCCCTCCATCAGCCTGATGTGTCCCCCAAGTGCCCTCCCACTGGCCTGATCACCCCCAACTATCTCCCTGCCAATCTGCTCTCCCCTAACTGCCCCCCACCAGCCTGATTCCCCCAACTTCCCCCCTGCTGGCCTGATCACCCCCAACTGCATTCCCCTACTGGCCTGATCGCCCCTAACAGCTTCTGCCTCAGCTTAGCCATCATGGCTTTGTCTGGGAAGGATGTCCAGAAGGTCTCCTGGTCTAATTAGCATATTACACTTTTATTAGTACAGATAGTCATACTTACCCACACACCCCAGTATTAGTTCCTGGAAATCTTCTAATCTCTTCTCCATTTCTACTAGTAAAGTGTTGTTATTTGGAGAATGGTGTATGAATAAATGATACAGTATGCAAACTTTTGAGTTTGGCATTTTTTTTCTATTTGGCATAGTTCTATAGAGATTTTTTCCAAATTATGTCTTGAATTCATAGTTTAGTCTTTTTTCCCCCTGGAAATCTGGATGTACTACAGTTTGTTTAGCTATTCATCTGTTGAAGATATCTGTGTTTTTTCCTCCAGTTTGGGAACTCTTACCAATATAGATGCTATGAACATTTGTGAACAGGTTTTATGTGAACATGTTTTCATTTCTTTGGGATAGATGCCCAGGACAGGAATTTCTGGGTTTTACGGTAGTAGTATGTTTACTTTGCAGAGGAACTGTCAAAGAATTTTGCAGAGCAGCTGCACCAGTTTGCCTTACTACCAATAGTATATTATCAGCATCCTTTCCCTTGTTTTATAATAATGCTGGGTTTTTATTTTAGCCATTCTGATAGTGTAGTTTGTTAACCTTAAAAAAAAAGCCAAAGTGAGAGGCAATAAGCATTTATTTGAGATCCCCAAAATAGTAATTTGGTAAACACTGATGCAAATATCAAGGTAATGGGGTTTTTATGAGAAAGGGAAGAAAAATAATTACCTGAATAGAAGGAAGGAATTTTCATTGGTGCTGATTAGCTAAATCATTCTCAAGCAATACATGATGGTGCTTTAATTCTAAATAATGGCTTTAGTTTTCAGTCTTCCTGGTCAGGATGTCTGCTTTCCTGTTAGCTTTAGAGTGTTGGTAAGACGATGTTGGTTTGACCCTACCCAAGGTTATTTGCCCAGTTCAATCATTCCAAAGGTTTGAGGAGCAAGGCATGTGAGGCCTTTCCCCTGGGATGCAGCTCTGACTCCATTTGAAATGGCTCCGTTTATTTCATTTTGCTTGAGTGAGATACATACCATCATGCTTTTAATTTGTATTTCCTTAATGACTAATTATGTTGAACAGTGTTGTTGTGTTCATGTGTTTAAATACCATCTGCATATCCTCAATGGTGAAACATCTCTTTAGGTTTTCTGTGTATTTTCTAGTTAGATTGTTGTTATTGTTTGTTTCATTTGCTTTCATTGTGGAGTTTTTGAGAATTCTTTCTCTATTATAGATAATAATTTTTTGTGGTTTGCATGATTTCAAATATTTTTTCCCAGTGTATGGCTTGTCTTTTCACTCTGTTAACACATTAAACACATAGGTAAAGTTATTTTTAATAACTCTATTGAGTTGAATTCATTCACCATAAAACTCACCCTTTTAAAGCACACCCTTTTCAGTAGTTTGGAGTATATTCACAGAGTTCTAAGAAAGGTAAATTTTTAATATTTATGAAACAGAACTTACCAGTTTTTTTCTTTTATATATCATAGTTTTTGTGTCAAATCTTTGCTTCTTCCTAGATCCAGGACATTTTCCCCAATGTTTTCCCTATATTTTTTGCTTTTCCCAATATTTTATATTTAAATTAATTATCTATTGTGAGTAAAATTTAAAATAAAATATGGAATTTAAGATTTATGTTTTTATTTTTGTTTTGTCCTTGCATTTCATTTCTAACTGTTCTAGCACTATTTGTTAAAAAGTTTGCTTCTACCGCTGAAATTCTTTTGCTCCTATGTCAAAATTGAGTCAGGTATATTTGTATGCATTTCTGAGTTCTCTGCACTGTTTCACTGATTTATGTGTCTATCTCTCCATCAATATTTACACTTAATTATCATAGATACATAATAATCCTTAAAATTAGATTGATTCCTCTAACTGTATTCTTCTTTTCAAAATTGTTTTATCTATTTTATATACTTTTTCCTTAACATATTCATGTCTATATCTATAAAATATGTTGCTAGGATTTTGATAAGAATTGTGTTAAATCTACATATCAATTTGAAGAGATGCCATCTTTATTGTGTTATCTTTAAATCCAGAAAAAACATATTTCTACTTATATAGATAGTACTGTTTTTTAATCAGAATTTTAAAATTTTAATCATAAAAGTCCTATACAATCTTTGTTAAATTTATATCTAAGTATTTATTTTTCCATTTGTAAATGATGTTACATTTTTAATTTTAGTGTAATATGTTCACTGCTGGCACATTGAAATGTAATTAATTTTTGTATAGTTATATTTTATACTGTAGCCTGTTGAATTTACTTATTGTTCTAGGACTATGCTTTTTTTTATTCCTTGGAATTTTTTTATATAGACAATTATGTTATCTACAAATAAAGATAATTTTATTTCTTTCGTTCTATCTATATGTATTTTATTTCCTTTTCCTGTCTTATTGCAATGGCTAGGACATTCAGTGCTATGTTAAATAAGAGTGTTGAGAAAGGATATCTGTGCATTGATTCCAATCTTAGCAGAAAAGAATTCAGTCTTCCATCATTAATTGTAGTAATACTTGTAGGGTTTTTTAAATAGCTATTTATTATCTCCTCTATATCTAGTTCTCAGAGTTTTACCATGAATGGAAATTGATTTTTTCAAATAATTTTTCTTCATAAATTGGTATGATCATGTGATATTTATTCTGCAGTTTGCTAATATATTGGATTGCAATCACTAATTTTCTTTATCTTAGAGAGAGAGAAAGGGAAAGAGGAGGCAGAGAGAGAGAGAGAAACCATTAATGTAAGAGAAACATTAATTGGTTGCTTCCTGCATGCACCCAGACCAGATCAGTTAGCAAACGTGCAACTAGGTATGTGCCCTTGACCAGGAATCGAACCTACAATCAACTGAGCAACACCAGGCAGGGCACAATAACTAATTTTCAATGTGTAACTAACTTTGCATCTAAGCATTTTGTAAAAGTATGTAATTCCTCTTATATATTGTTGAATTCTATCTATACAAGTAAAGGGCTAATATGCAAATTGTTCAGGACATCCTCACACAATGACTAAGTAGCAGGCTGCGCGGGGTGACCAGGCTGGCAGGGGCATCAGTGATGGGTGACCAGGCCTGCAGAGGGGGCCAGTGAGGGGCAACCATGTCAGCACAGGGGGAAGTTGGGAGCAACCAGGCTGTCAGGGGCCAATGAGGGCAACCAGGATGACAGGGGTGGGGCAGTGAGTTGTTACTATACACTGAGTGGCCAGATTATTAAGACCACCTGACATTTGTAGACAAATTAGCTGAACACTGCATCGTATGGGATATGGAAGCCAAAGGCCTGTTCAAACACCTTTGCTATCTGCAGTTACCAAGATAAAACATCTCCAATTCGCACAGGAATACAAGGATTGGACAGTTGAGCATTGGAAAAAAGTCATGTGGTCCAATGAATTGGACCACAGTTGCATCATGCAGATGGCAGAGTGAGAATTTGGTGGAAACAGCATGAAAGCATGCACCCCACATGCATGAGTCCAACCCTTCCAACCTAGTGGGGCAGTGTATGGTTTGGAGAATGTTTTCCTGGCATGATTTGGGCCCTTTAATTCATATGGAACAATGTCTAAATAGCACAACATACCTAAGTATCATTGCTGATCAAGTTCATCTTATCATGTTGATGGCGTATGCCAAATGGAGATGGCTTCTTCCAACAAGACAATGCACCATGCCACAGTGCTCGTATTGTGCAGAAGTGGTTTTAAGAACATGAGGGAGACTTTACCTTGCTTAGGTGACCCCTGCAATCACCAGATCTCAATCCAATTGAGCATTTGTGGGACGAAGTTAAAAAAGCCATCAGGCAGCTATTTCCACAACCATCAAATCTCACAGAACTGGACAGTGCTATTCATCAGGCATGGTGCCAGATTCCTCATATCACCTTTAACATATTGTGGAGTCAATGCCAAGAGGAAATGCTGCAGTATTGAAGGCAATAAAATGGCCCAACAAAGTACTGATGGGGTGGTCATAATAATCTGGCCACTCAGTGTATATAGAATTAGTGTTAGTTCTTCTTTAAACATATGGTAGAATTCTCTAGTGAGACCTGGAACAGGGGTTTATTTTTCAAAGTTTTAAAATTATACAATATAAGTAATGGATGTCTTTGCTGTAGAGCTCTTCACATTATTTATTTATACTAAATAAGGTGTGTTTGTACTTTTCAAGGAGTAAATTCAGTTCATCAAAATTGTCACATTATGTTCATGGAGTTGTTAGTAGTATTCTATTTTGATATCTGTGAGATTGGTGTGAGATTTCTAATTTCAATTCTGGAATTGGTAACTTATATTCTCTCTCCTCTGTAGTCTTAAAGTACATGTGTCAATTTTATAGATTAGTTTACAGAACCAGTTTTTGGTTTCAATGATTTACTATATGAATTTTGTTAATTTAACTGAGTCTATTCTTATTAATATTTCTTTCCTTCTTCTTGATTTGAGTTTATTTTACTGTTCTTTTTCTAGAACCTTTTTATAACAGCTTAGATTGTTAATTTTACATGTTTTTTCTCTTTTTGTGTAAGCATTTATTGCTCTAAAATTTCCTCTCATCACTGTCTTAGCTGCTATAGTAACTTTATTTTTATTTAAATAAAGTATAATTTTATGTTACTCACATGTGCGCTGTTTAGTTTTCAAGTGTTTAGGCATTAACCTGTATTCTTTCCCTTATTCATTTTGTTTTATTTGCCTGTGATCCAAGAACACATTGTGCATGATTTCTAGTCTTTTAAAATGGTTGAGGTTTGTTTTATGGCAAACAATATGATATATCTTGGTAAAAGTCCATGGGTACCTGAAAAGAATGAGTATTCTGCTATTGTTGTGTAGAATGCTGCATAATGATTAGACAGTGTTGGTTAACGGTGTTGAATTCTTCGTTGAATTCTTCTACAACTTTGTAGATTTTCTGTGTAGTATTTCTGTCAATTGTTGAGTTATAGATACTAGATGTTTTGTCTTAGTTTTAAAGATACAGTACTGGAGAGTGTGGCTAAGTGAGTAGAACATCAGCCTATGCACCAAAGGGTGGTGGGTTTGATTCCTGGTCAAGACCTGAGTTTGATCTCCAGCCATGGTCCTGAAGCAACCAATTGACGTGTCTCTCACCTCTCTCTCTCTCTCTCTCTCTCTCTCTCTCTCTCTCTCTCTCTTTCTCTCTCTCAAAATTAATGGAAAAAATATTCTTGGGTGAAGATAACAAAAACAATAACACCGAGAAGAAAAGATTCATGAAGCTCTGATAATATTTATAGTCTATTTTCTCTTTGTTTTTTTTTGTTTTTTTGGATTGGGCAATTTCTTTCATTCTGTATTTATTCTTACTGATTTTATTTCCCCCCTCTCTTCTCTATTTTTCCCTGTATTCTCTATTTTAGCTCATCCATTGCATATTTATTTAAGTTCTTGTACTTTTAGAACCTAAATATGTATATATATAGCTGAGAATATTTTTATTTTCTATTTCTTTGCTGAAATTTTTTTTATGTTTTCTTTTGTTTTAAGTGTTTTCATAATTACTCATGGAACATTTTATTGATGCCTTCTCAAACTTATTGTCAGATAATTCTAAAAACCCTGCTATCTCAATGTTGGTTTTTATTATTTCTTATTCAATTTCACATTTTCATAATTCTTGCTATAAGTGTAGGTTTTTTATTGAAATCTGTATTTTGGGGGTATTATAAGACTCTGGATCTTATTTGCTTTAGCTGGCTTCCTCTTGCACCATTCTGACAAGGTAAGAAGACAATGTCTTGTTATTGTCAGGTAATGGTGGAAGCACTAGTTTCCCTCTAGACCTTTTGATGCCTTAGGGAGAGGGGGACTTCTCATTACTCCTGGACAGGTGTGGGGGTTTTCACTATCTATGCAGCCTGCACTGACATCACTCTGGGCATCAGTGAAAGTCTTGACTCTCTATGAGGCCACAGGTGACAGAACCACAGGTGGGAGTGGGAGAAGTGTCTCATTACTGCCTGAAGTGGGAGGTGTAAGTAGGATTCCCACAAGTCTTCATTAACACTTTGGGATGAAATGTCCCCTAGGGATGAAATTCCTCTCTGACACCACTGTGTTTTAGGCTTTGGGCTACTTCATTATAGATAGTGAAGCAGGTTAGGCTGCTCACCAGAACTTTATTGGCATGAGTTGGAGGTGGGTGGGGCCACAGGTTTTTTTCTGCTAAGCTTAATGAATTTGTGCACAGGTGGGGTCTGGCACTGATCAGGGCTGAACAGTGCTGGACCAGCTGTGGGGAAGGAGGTGCAGGTGATTGGCCAGTGGAACCCACCCCTGATTAGGCCAGTGGGCTGGCTGTGGGGAGGGGCTGTAGGTGGTGGGCCAGACATCCCACCCCCAAATGGGTTGGAGGGCTGAGTGGAGTTCAGTGGCTAGGGGAGGGGCTGTGGAAGGTTGCCAGCCAGCCCCAAACCTGATTGGTAGGGGGTGGAGCTGTCTAGAAGGAGGGACTGTGGGCCAATTGGGGTAGTGGGGGCCCATCAGGAGCAGGGCCCACTGGGGTGAAGGGCTGCAGACAGTTGGTCAACCAACCCTGCCTCTGATTTGGGTGGGGGGTGATCTGGGTGGAGACAGGTGTGGGAGGGGATGCAGGATGCTGGCCAGATTACCCTGCCCCCTATAGGAGTGGGGCCAGCCCAGGGGAGTGCTTGTGGAGGTGGCCAGCCAGCCCTATCCCCAATCTGGAGGTTTGCTGTCCACAGTGGGCATCATAGCGACCATGTCATCCTGATTATTACGGTGATCTGATTGCTGGCTTTATATATATAAATACACACACACACACACACACACACACACACACTAGAGGCCCAGTGCATGGTGCATGAAATTCGTGCATTGGGGGGTGCCCTTCAGCCTAGCCTGCACCCTCTCCTATCTGGGACCCCTCAGGAGATGTCTGACAGGCAGTCAGACATACTTCTCACAATCTGGGACTGCTGGCTCTGAACCGCTCCCTGCCTGTCTGCCTGATTGTACCTAAACACACCCCTGCCAGCCTGATTGATACTTAACTGCTCCTCTGCTGGCCCAATTGCCCCAAATAGCTCACCCCTGATGGCTTAGTTGCCCAAAACTGCCCTCCCCTGTTGACCTGGTCACCCCTAATTGCCCTCCCTGCCAGCCTGGTTGCCCTAGCCCTTGCCTACCAGTCTGATTGCCCCCAACTGCCCTCTCCTGACTCTCCAGTCACCCCTGACTGCCCTCCCCTGCAGGCCTATTCCCCAACTGCCCTCCCCTGCAGGCCTGGATGCCCTAACTACCTTACCCTGCCAGCCCAGTCATCCCTAATTGCTCTCCCCTGTAGGCCTGGTCACCCACTACTGCCCTCCTATGCCAGCTCAGTCACTCTTAACTGCTCTCCCATGCCAGCCTGATTGTCTCTAACTACCCTCCCCTACAGGCCTGATCTGCCCCAACTTCCCTCCCTCCCCTGTAGGCCTGGTCCCCTCCCAACAACCCCCCTTCCCATGCAGGCCTGGTCACCCCCAACTACCCTTACCTGATGGCCTGATCACCCATAACTGCCCTTCCTTGCCAGCCATCTTGTGGTAGCCATCTTGTGAATACATTAGGCGGCCATCTTATGCAAGGGTGTGGCAGTCAATTTGCATATTACCTCTTTATTATATAGAATAGATGTTTTCTGAGTTGGTAGGTTGTCACCTTTCACATCCTTTGGCTGGAGACAGCAAGCTTTTGTTAGAACTTTTATGTCGCTTTACTTTTAGACTTTCAGGGTTATAGCTTCTTCAGTTCTAAGTCTGTGTTATATAAGACAAAAAAAAAAAAAGCCAGAAAACTCACCAGCAACAGTTCACTTGCTCTTGTTTCATTGATCAATGTACTTTATCCTCTCCATCTTTCAAATTTTTCTTGTAGCATAATAACAGGTTTTACATAAAGCACCTGGCTCAATGTCTCACACAGGAAAGGCACTTGCATGCTTTTCTGAAAAAGAAAAAAGAAAAGAAACATTTTTTATACTTGCTGACATTTCATCAGCTGTATAAATGTTGTAATTTTTATATCATCTTTATGGAAAATAATATAAAATTATAGGATTTTTCAAAATAATCTCTTAAAATAATATAAACATTTAGGAGCTATATATGCTACAATAAACATTGCTTCTCTTTATGTTCTTCTCTATTTCTAATTTGGAAGGCTTGCCATGGTTTTGTTGTTGTTTTTTCCTAATGCCTGGAGTACTTTGTGGAATCTAGTTTTAGGCTTAATTAAATAGACACATTTTAGTTAATGAGCCTAAAGCCAAAGACACATTTTAGTTAGTGAGCCTAAAGCCAAAATCTGTCATTTCATAGAAAATTGTCAACTGAAATAGAATTTAGGGTGAGGATTTTATTTTGTTATTTATGTATTTTACCAACATTAAGAAACAGTAATTTTCAGATATTCTCCATAAAAATGGGAGTGAGAATTTTTGCCCCTTTTAAATTCAATGTTTGAAAGTTCTTTAATTTTAAAATTCTATGTTCAAATAAGTTGATATGCATTTTTCAGTACACGAGCATTGACTCTCATTTTAGTTTCAACAAAGTATTAAATATCCCTAGTTTTCAATGTTCACCTTTTTAAATTGGTGATGATAATAATATTTGTCCATTTTTGCTCATTGGTAATGTTGCAAGTAAAAAACTTCATTTGAAGATCATTTATAAATTACCTACCTCTCATGCATTTGCATAAATTGAATAATGTAAAAGTGATTTGAAGTGTCAACATTTAAAGTATGTTATTGTCTCAGAAGAGTTTTCCATTTTTGATGGATGACATGGTGCCAGAATATGGTACCAAAATCACCAAATTCTTGAACAATTAATTCCATCATTTAAAGTACTTCATTTGAACTTCGGCCCATCTGTGGATAGCTGCAATGAACTTCTATGGGAACACACACACACACACACACAAACACACACACACACACTCACAATGAGAGGGAAGATATTAAATTATTACAAAGTAGGCCAAGGGAAAAAATCTCTAAGTCTTGAGATGATTTGCTAGAAGTTTCACCTCAGTTCAGGTCTGATTTCAGTTAGTACACATAAGGTAGCCATGCTTGTTGCTTAATATTCAAATATTTATACCAGTTGGAAATAACCCGTCCACTTGACCTCTTTTCTGAAACTCTTATGTGTAGGACCTTTCAAGGTTAACACATGCATCTCCAGGGTTTCCTTGATTGTGTTCCAATGCTAAAATAACTAATCACCTCACTGGTAAGTGCTTTAACTATTTCGATGCCGACTCTATCTTAACACTTGTTGAAGACAAAGGATGAGAGGTTAGACTTTATTTTGGTTAGCTGAAAACTTGCTCGGTCTTGTTGAAGAAATTAAAATGGGCTGAACTCCCAAATTTGACTTTTGTTTTACTTTTGGCCTCCACATCTCTCAGATTTAACATCTATATCCCGAGATTGACTCCACTGGATGATTGCAGTTTGCTTGACACTGTATCTGTTTCCTGGTCTGCAATGTTTTTTCCTAAGTAATTTATATTCATCCTATAGAAACCGAATAGAAAGAACAGATTTACCCGGTTCTACAAATGCAATGTGGTATCCTGACAAGGATAGGGTTTTCAAACAGATTCCAGTTCAAATCCAGGAATGTTGCTATGTCACTAACTTTGAGCAGCTTAGTGTCTTTTTCTTAATCTCAAGTCTCTTGTCTTTTCAAATTTTATTAGCCAAGATAAAATTTCAAGAGTCTATAACAGGACCTGTCTGAAGCTAAATTACAGTACAATAAATTACTTATACAGTCATTCCTGATACCATGTTAAAAGATCTTGAAAGGATAGTTCCTACTCTAAAGAAGATGAAATTTAGAGGGAGAGACATAAGTAACTCAGTCAGTCTATATAGGAGGATGTACTGTACAAAGGCATATGTGAATGGTGCTATGAGGATACACAGGAGGGCCACTCAAGTCTTTTGCTAAGTGTTCAATAATTAATTGTTGAATATTTGTTATTTTCCATTTTGCAATGTATCATTGCCTCTTTATAATGCATTGGAAGAAACAAACATGTCTAATGTTAATTACTGACATTTTGTAAATATTTGTAGTTTATAATAGAGGCCTGATGCATGAAATTCATGCATGGGATGGGGGGGTCCCTCTTGCAATCTGGGACCTCTTGCTTCTAACTGCCTGCCTGCTCACTTCTTGCTGCTTGGCTTGCTGTTCCTTACTGCCCACCCACTCATTCCTTACTGCTTAGCTTGCCACTCTTTAGCACTGCTGTGGAGGAGAAGCTCCTACCATCACCACTGTGCTCATCAGCCATAAGCCTGGCTTCTGACCACCAGAGAACAGCACATCCATTGAGTGTATGCCCCTTAGTGGTCAGTGCATGTCTTAGTGACTGGTTGTTCTGGTCATTCAGGTAATTCTGCCATAAAGGTTGCTGGGCTTTTATATATATACTAGCCCGGTCCATGAAATTTGTGCATGGCGGGGGGTGGGGGGATGTCCCTCACCCCAACCTGCACCCATTCCAATTTGGAACCTCTCAAGGAACATCTGACTGCCTGTTTAGGCCCGAACCTGGTAGGGATCCTACTGGGTCTAAACAGACAGTCGGACATCCCTCTCACAATCCAGGACTCCTGGCTCCCAACTGCTTGCCTACCTCCCTTCCTGATTGCTCATAACTGCTTCTACCTGCCAGCCTGATCACTCTCTAACCACTCCCCTGCAAGCCTGATTGATGCCTAACTGCTCCCCTGCCAGCCTTCCCCTGCAGGCCTGGTCACCCCTAAATGCCCTCCCCTGCAGGCTTGACCATCCCCAAATGCCCTCCCTTGCAAATCTGGTACCTCCCAACTGCCCTCCCCTGATGACCATCTTATGTCCACTTGGGGGCAGGATCTTTGACCACATGGGGCAGCCATCTGGTATGTTGGAGTGATGGTCAATCTGCATATTATTCTTTTATTAGATAGGATAGAGGGCTAATGCATGGGTGGGGGCCAGCTCATTTGCCCTGAAGGGTGTCCTAGATCAGGGTGGGGGTTTCTCTGGGGATTTGGGTGGCTTGGGTGAGGGGCCTGTGGTGGTTTGCAGGCCAACAATACTCCCCAGAGACCCAAGCGACTCAGTTGGAGGCTCTGGTATCTGGTACTAATTTATATTCTACAATTGAAACTTTGTAGCCTGGAGTGGAGGCCTTGGCTGGCCAGGGTGTGTGGAAAGCTTGGCTTCCTCCATTGCCAGGGAAATCAAGCCTCCCTCCTGCTCTCTCTGCTGCTGTAGCCATCTTGGTTGGGTTAATTTCCATACCCACTCCTGAATGGCTGGTAAGTGTGGCTTGTAGTATAAGGGAGTGGTGGTTAATTTGCATATTACTCTTTTATTAGATAGAAGATAGTAAGTTCATAATCATGCTTTGATTTATTCTTATAAATACCTTTTAAATATATTAAATTTTAAAAATACTGGCATGGTGAATGTTATTTCTAATCTACAGAGAAAAAAACTGAGAACTTACAAGTAACATGGATATTATAGCCTTTTCAAGTAGTATAAATCCAATTGAGATTTCAATGTCAGGATCTCAGATTTTATAACCTGGTTAATATTCATTTGTAGTATGTTCGCCTATTTATTTATTGTTAAACCAACGTGAATAATATTCTATAGACTACCTAGTATGCAGTACTGCGAATAAAAATAGTAATTTTCTTTCTTCTTAAAGACTCATATTTCAAAGGCAGAAACTGTGAAGTAAATCAATGATAACAATATCATGGAGTAAAACTACTGGTCAAAGAGAGAAATTTGAAGATATTTTAATGTCTTTTTTTCCAAGAGCCCATTTAAATTGAAGTTAAAGCCTATTAAATTGAAGTTATATATAATTCACATATAAAGTGACAATTTTAAGGATTGAGATTTCCAGGAATAGTTTCTGGTAAGACAAGGAGAGAAGAGAGCTCATGGACATAGCACTATTTTTTAAAAAAATATATTTTTTATTGATTTTTAACAGAGAGGAAGGGAGAGGGATAGAAAGTCAGAAACATCGATGACAGAGAGACATCGACCAGCCGCCTCCTGCACGCCCCTACTGGAGTTGTGCCTGCAAGCAAGGTACATGCCCCGAACCGGAATTGGACTTGGGACCTTTCAGTCCACAGGCCGACGCTCTATCCACTGAGCCAAACCGGTCTCGGCAATAGCACTATTTTATTAAAGGTTTGGATCATATGGGTCTATAAGTTATAGAGGTGTTAATATATAGTTACAAAAAAAGTGTGGACCTTGGAATAGGAAAGGCAGACCTGCTCTCTAATCCTAATTATGCCATTGTCAGCTGTGTAGTCTGCTTCATTTTTCTGCTCCCCAGATATTATAAACTGTTTTATACAGAATCTGGTACATAATTTTTAATAAATGGTAGTATTACTATTATTATAGGCTATATTTGAGTGTATGTGTGTGTGTGTGTGTGTGTGTGTGTAGACTAATAGATTGTGACAAAAATTAAAGATATCAAGGAATAGGAGAAGAATAAGATTAATGAGGAAAGGGAATGAGAAAGAAGAAGCAAGGAATACTGATGGTAAAGATGAGATGTGGGAGATGAAGATTTCATAGGAATATCAGAGAAGAGCCTACATTCTCTAAATTTATTTTCATCCTATAATATGCAAATAAATTAAAGCATCCTCCAGTGATCAGCAAGATTTAAGACATTGACTTACAGGAGAAAACAAGTTAAACTACTTCTCAACTGTGAAGTTTTAAAATACATTCCCAAATGGAACTGCACAATGAATTATAATTGCATTTCCCCCCTTTTAGACATTCCATCAATAATTCCCATTGCCTTATCTCTTGGTAGACTTTCATCAGTGAGAAGAAAACCTTTTAAACAGTTATAAGGTTAAAGTGGAAAGTGCAATCAATGAATCACACAGATTTTGTAAATGACACAGCCAGTTTGATAATATCCATCTAACCTTTGCTGAACTTTAGCCAATTACTTATAAAGAAAAGATGGTTCTCTACAGGCTAACATAATGATGAGGGCTAGTCCATATCAAAATGACTGTTAAAATCAACACAGAGAAAATGGCATCTTGTTCCTGCACTCTGATCACCATTTAATTAATTAATAGGCATCATGAAATTAAGTATCTAGTTCACTTTATCATGGCAAAAAAAAAAGGAGGAAATCAAGCCTAAGGTGGTGTGTGACAAAAGGCCACAAGAAGTACCATGTGATTTTATGTGTCACATGGAAGGGTGTGTTCCAGGTTTCTCTATGGTAGGGATCTGCAAACTCCAGCAAACGTGCCCTGCTGCTTATTTCTATATATAAAATTGGATTGGGATACAGCACACATTTGTTCACATATTCTCTCTGATTAATTGCTTCCTGAGTTGAGTAGTTATGTCAGAAATCAAATGGCTCCTAAAGCCTAAAATATTTACTGTAAAAAAAAACAAATATTTCAATTCCTGCTTTGAGGGATATTTAGTTATCCTAATTTTTACTACTTTCTCAAGGCAAGAATTTATTTACAGATCTACATAAGTGATACATTATTTTCTATTCCATGGATATTAAAATCACAAGTTCCAGCCAAGACGGTTTGGATCAGTGGATAGAGCGTCAGCCTGTGGACTGAAAGGTCCCAGGTTTGATTCCGGTCGGGGGCATGAACCTTGGTTGCGGGCACATCTCCAGTGTGGAGCATGCAGGAGATGTCTGATCGATGTCTCTGTCATCGATGTTTCTGACTTTCTATCCCTCTCCCTTCCTTTCTGTAAAAAATCAATAAAATATATTTACAAAATAAAATCACAAGTTCCAAGCTCTATATCTTAAACATAGCAGTGAGAGGTTTACTTTACCTTAAACACTAAAAATTTATTTTGGAGAAAAACAAACCTTCCACTTTTTAGGTTGAATGCAGTGTATCATTATTATTATTATCGTTAGGGGGTGGGGCAGTGGGATTCCCAAAACATGCTTGAATCACACAGCCGGAATTAAGTAGACTTTGGGATACTTTGATCTTTTGTTATTTTACTAGCATAAAGAATAAATTATTACTTTTGGTTGAGTGGAAAAAAAAACAAATAAATCAGCCTGTTTAAAATTCTTTAAATAAATATATGAGCACGCAGATATTCCAGATAACTGCTCCCAGTGTACAGGAACATATGTGAAATGTCATTCTTTGATAATTAAACATTTAAATAAATACTTAACACCTTAGAGCAGACACAGGCAAAGGCATGTTAGTAATGGCTCTTAGGAGAGAAAGACTAGACCATCCTCAGAAGATTGAATATCAGGAAAATGTACCTCTGGGACATTCTTCAGCCTTGAAAAGAGAATTCTTGACCACCAGAACTGACAGTTCTCATGCAGGCACTGCCAGGGAGCACAGGGCTCTTTCTTCAGTATTATCCTAACTCCATCAGGATGGCAAGTATATAACTAGAGCAGGATTAGAAATGCATTTTTTACTACAATCAGATATGTGACTGTTAAACTGACTTCCCTTGCTCTATCCCAGGCTGTCCAAGAACATTTGTATTCTGCTAGCAATTCGCTTTACTTCTCTTGTAGTAGGTAGATAACTAGTGTTCTGCTTCAAACACCCATCTCTGTGAGAAGCTCACCTTGAATCTTCCCTGCAGAATGTATCCTCTTTGAAGCACTGGTAGGTAATTCAGGTGTTTCAGCCTGCAGAGGTCAGAGTCAAATCCTGGGCTAAGGAAGTCTGACAGTGTAAACCCACCTGTGGTGCCTCTTGGATGCTATATGGCTCCCTGCTTTTTACTAGTAAATGTAATAGCAGGAGATGACAGCCCCTTATCTTGCCATGTGCGTGTTTACCAGAATTTTATTATTGTTATATATTACAATAGGCTAATCGTAATCAAAGCTAGTCCAACAAATTAAAACCTAATATACTCACTCTTCAGTCTTTGGCACTATGCAGAGCTACTGACATTTTTTTTTCATGTTAAGGAAATTATAAAGTGAATTAAACTCTGAAGTAAAAAGCAGGGATAGTTGGCATACTATTTTTATTTGCATTGTTTTACATTTGGACTGTAAAGATAGTTCTTGCAAAGTAATAACACACACATACATACACGTATCTTGGAATGTGCCTTATCTATGCTTGTAATTTATGTTTATCTTTAAAAAAGTATTCTGGTCTTTGGTTATTTTTTATATTTTTCTTCTTGCTCAAAGCATTGCAGAAACATTCCATAATGTACCATGACTTTCCATGGGAATGCGAATGAGGATTCCTTTCTCTCCTGTTATTTCACAGAAACCCACTTATACATTTATGATGTTAAATGAAATCATGATTTTTGAGGTACCTCTTTCTTTTCTCAAGTTAGTATAACTGAATCCAAGTTTGGCTGTTTGTCTAAATAAAAGCCAAACTTCTGAGACAGCTACTGATGAGAAGATGAAGGACTCTTATTTCGAAGCCCATCTTAACATCTCAATGTAAGCAGGGGTTTTTATTATGAGGCAAGAGAAGGAGAGCAGAACAAAAAATCAGGGCAGGTGCTGGGACAGGCAGGCAGTTTTCTTGATGGTCCTAATAGAGATCATTAATGTCAGCCATATCCAGTTTCAAGCCATTCCAGGCCCAGGAAGGATCCAGAACATCTGGTTTCTGTAATATGCTAAAGAAAGAATGAAAGAAAGCAAGAAAGCAAGAAAGCAAGAAAGCAAGAAAGCAAGAAAGCAAGAAA
>JAAGEH010000043.1:21778078-21807194 GCA_011751065.1 Lasiurus cinereus | reverse complement strand
GAGAGAGAGAGAGAGAGAGAGAGAGAGAGAGAGAAAGGAAATAAAGGTGTGAGGAAAGGTATGGACATGCACAAGCATGCACAAGAGAGAGAGCTTTCTAGTCCTTTTTTTGATGGTTTTTATATGGAGGTCTCAGGGGAGGATCTCAATAGAATATTCACCAGATTTACAGGTGTGCCTTTTCAGATTTATGGTCTATGTTAATTGGGTGGCATTAGAGTAGAGTATTATTAATCATTGCATCTGATCCTGCTGTCAGCCATGGGTTCATCCTACCTGGCCTTGCTGCTTTTCTGGACTTGGAGCTGAAACCTAACTAAAGGCCAGATGTTCTCTATTTTGACTAAAACTCTGTCTCTGTGGTCAGTAGACTTTAGTTTTTGTTCCTAAGATTATTTGATTTGCATCCTAACCTCATTGTCCTGAAGGATTAATGCCAAAGAGAGTGGTCATATAAGGGAGTCTTATGAGGCTATTCTTCAGTTCCTTTATTTCTCCTCTAAAAAGATCTACCACATGCCAGGGTGAGGAAGGTTAGGAGAGGGTCTAAACTACTAGACCATAGATATGCTAAAGAAGGAAAGGTTAACCTGAGAGCAAGCTCCCATCCTATAATTTTTCACTAAGCACTGGATCTTCCTGTCTTGGGTGACCTTTGTACCTTGCCTATCATTCCTACTCTTCTCATACCTGTCTAACTGCCTTCTACAGGATTATTTATCCATAATTAAAGTACCATTATCACTCAGAATAGTTTTATTACCCTTAAAAAACTCCTGATGCTTCACTTACTCAAATTTTCCTCCAATTCACTGAGACATTTCACATCCAATTTTATTTGAATATACAACTCCACATCTAGAAACATTTGAAAACCAGTTTTGTAGAAAGTGGGGAGTCATTAAATAATTTTATGGAGTAGGATAATACGTTCATATTTGAATATAAGTATCTCACACAGTGGAGAGATAGAGAGAATTCTGAATGCCTAATGTCTAGACAATAGCCTAAATTATTGGTATTGAAAATTTAGATTGAAAAGAGAATAAAGGTGTGGTGAATTCAGAAATACTTTAAAACTAAAACCAGGATAACTTCATGGCTGGTTATCACTACAGAAAGAATAATAATTGCTTGAGAGGTACAAGAATTATTAGTAGAACCAGAACAAGGAACCAGTGATTTCCACTAGACTACAAAACAAAGATTTTTGCCTCAGGTAACTACTATGAGGGAAGTGAAAATTTTCTTGCAATTACAGAGTGCAATTGCCCACCCCCCTAAAACTTCCTACCTCATGCCAACTACATCAGATTTGTTCATTGACTTTAATAACTAGTAAATAGTCAATAACAAGGTGTGTCCAATGACCCTGAACAACCCCTGGACACTTGCTTTGTGAGGCAATGGAAGCAATTGGATTAATTGTGTTATTCTTCATCTACATTTAACCCACATTTTAATCACTGCTTTTTGGCAGCAACATATCAAAGATGGGATATTCTATACAACACATTTTTTTGTACTTTCTGTTGAATGATTCGCAGTGATAGAAAGTTCTATGTTCCCCATGGTTTTATATTTCATTTTGGGATAATTGCAACTAATAAGAGTATTTTTACTACAGAAACACTGTAATTATTATCCATTTATACAACTGCTACAGGACAACATAGAACCAATTATATTTCCTCTTTAACATACCACTATTTCGCAGTATTCAGACAATTTTTACATTTACCCTCCATGATTAGTAATCACTTCAGTAGATTCAGTAACTCCCATCCACCTCCTGCTGTTTTTATTTGAAAATGTGCAAAACCCTATACTTTATAATTTCCAGCCAATGCTCCCATTGTCTTGTTTGGATGGAAGGAATTTTTGGCTCTTTCTTGTGTTTCTGTATTGTCGATTGTTGGCAGCTAAGCCTGCTGACACACCACCAAGTGCAACTTTCAGATAAGAAGTGTAAGAACAGCATGAGGGTTAATCCTTCACAGCCTGCTCTTCCTGGAACTTCAGTACAGCCCACTCAGATGCTGTTTACAATTGTGCAATGAAGGGTAAGTTCTCATCTGCTCTCCTCCTCCTGTTCATTCTGCATCACATAGAATGCTACACATGCTCTCCCCTTTTCCAATTCTTCCTGCTTTTGCTCAGTCACCCAAATCACAAGGATGGCCAGAATGATATGGAGATTTTCAGTGGATCATTTGTTTTATGCTCAGTTTTACCCTACATGCAGATCACAAATCAAATGAAAGAGCCATCAAATGAAGGACTCAAGCAGGAAGAAAAAAAAATCTAGCATCAACATTGATGTCAGTGGTCAAATCAGCCAAGCCCACAAGTACTAGATACCAAAAAACTAAATCACTAAGGAAGGCAGGTAGATTTCTTGATTATGTCAGAATATAATTTTTATTTTTATTTTGTTGTTCTTAGTTTGGTTTGGTTCCTTCATTTTGTTTATTTTTGTTGTCACTTCAGTGAAATCTTGCCAGAATCAAGTACAAATAAGACCACATAAGTAAAATCCATATTTGCTGAAAAAGCATTTAAGATAGAAAATAATTGAAGAAATACAGTACAGCATACTTATTTTCACTGGCCAGACAATTCAGGGTAGTAACTATTTAATAAAAATCCCTTCTTAGAACCCTAATTATTATACCCAGTTTGCTATCTTTCCTTGACTGTATTGTTTTATTTGCCTAACTCTAGTTTAAATTTTTACTTCTAAATTTCAATCCTGTTTATGCATAATATTCATTATGTTTAGCTTGCTGGCATTGTGTCCAACAATTATTTGCATTCTCAGCTTAATATTGGACTATATATTTCTGCCTATTTCAAGTTTGAGAGAGAAAGAAAATAGATTCCAGAGAGACCACAGACAATGCTACAGTTAGATAGTCAACAATCTCCACCTTCCTTTCCATTAGTAAGAACGTTTTTTCTTGAATGTACTGCTATCCAATTATCTCATTTGTTTAAATTTCCACTTCCTACCAAATTAATTCTTTGCATAATTGTGTGGTGTTAAACAAGCAGGACTTTAGTCACACATGTTCCTTTAAAAATGCAGATTGTCAGGGGTTTCTTGGGTACACAAGGCACTGGAAATAAGTCATAGCAACAGAGAAACCTTTAATTCAGGAAGAGCATTTGAGCCCAGGCCAGTGTATCTCAGCTGGTTGTATCATTATGTTGTATACCTAGAGGTTAAGGGTTGATGATGCGGTCAAGGCACATATCTAAGTTGCAGGTTTGATCACTAGTTGGGGTGCCATATGGAAAGGCAACTGATCAACTTTTCTCTTACATTGATATTTCTCTCCTTTCTCTCCCTTGTTTTCTCCCTTCTTTCCATCTCTCTAAAGTCAATAAGCATGTCTTCCAGTGAGGATTTTACAAAAGAGAAAAAAAGAGAATGAGAGAAAGAGAGAAGAGCATTTGACAGCTGTCTTCCTTGTATTTGACATTCCCACAAATTTCAGGTTCCAAGAGAAGGCAAGCTTACTGAGTCCAATTTATCTAATTAGCAAAATACCTGCCAGTTTGGTTTGTTAAAATTCTGTTAGTATTTTTTCCCTTAAAATAGCTTTTAAAATATAGATAAAACATGGATGTTTTTAATTCCAATGGTGTTACTATTTGGTATTTTGTTATGCTATGATAGTTATTCCTTGATAGCATCCTATCTAATAGAAGAGCAATATGCAAATTGACCATACCTCTCTATACCCAGAAGCCACACCCACAACCCATGCCCACAAACCAATCAGAATTAAGTATGCAAATTAACCCAAACAAGATGGCTACAGCCATAGAGAGAACAGGAGGGAGGCTTGGGTTGCCCAGGCAATGGAGGAAGCCAAGCTTCCCACACACCCAGGCCGCCCCATGCCCCAAGGGAACCCCCAGCCTAATCCTGGACACCCTTCAGGACAAACCAGCTTGCCCCTATCTATGCACCAGGCCACTAACCTAACTAATAAATAGTAATATGTAGATTAACCATCACTCCAACACACAAGATGACTGACTCCATGTGGTCAAAAATCCTGCCCCTATGTGGACACAAGATGGTCACCACAAGATGGCCAACAGGGGAGGGCAGTTGAGAGGGACCAGCCTGCAAAGGAGGGCAGTTGAGAGGGACCAGGCCTGTAAGGGAGGACAGTTGTGGGCAATCAGGCCAGCAGGTGAGGGCATTTGGGAGTTACCAGGCCTGCAAGGGAGGACAGTTGGGGGTTAATCAAGCCTGCAGAGGAGGGCAGTTAGGGGTGACCAGGATGGCAGATGAGGGAAGTTGAGGGTGACTGGTTCTACAGGAAAAAGCAGTTGCGGGGGACCCAGGCCTGCAGGGGAGAGCAGTTGAGGAGGACTAGGCCTGCAGGGAAGGGCAGTTAGGGGTAACCAGGCTGCAGGGGAGGGCAGTTAGGGGTGACCAGGCCCACAGGGGAGGAAAATTAGGGTCAAACAGGCAGGCAGGGAAGCCATTAGGGAGTGATCAGGCTGGCAGGGGAGTGGTTAGGGCGTCAACAGGCTGGCAGTAGAATCTGTTAGGGACAATCAGGAAGGCAGGCAGGTGAGCAGTTGGGAGCCAACAGTCCTGGATTCTGAAAGGGATGTCAACTGCTCACCAGGATTAGGCCTAAACGGGCAGTCAGACATCCCTCAAGTGGTCCCAGATTGGAGAGGGTGCAGGCAGGGCTGAAGGACACCACCCTCCCTTCCCTGTGCACAAATTTTGTGCATCGGGCCTCTAGTTAAATAATAATAATGTAGACAGCTAAAAAAAGTAACAATACTTAACTTGAATATATACATTGTGTGTGTGTTGTGTGTGTGTGTGTGTGTGTGTGTGTGTGTGTCCTTAGAGACATTTGCTTTTTTTCTTTTTCCATAAAAAAATAAAGTCTCATAAACTTGGTCCATTAAACCTTGTCTAGTTAGTAGTTCACTCATTTTAGGAGGTAGAGGCTGTGCTGGACCATAATTAGAAGCAGCCCCCCTCAGGAAGACAGACCTGGATTCAAACCTAACTTTGTCACTCAGGAGTTGTGTAGCTTTGCTCTGGTTATACTTCTGAGTGTCTGGTTCTTCATCTGTAAAGTGTGAATTGTAACAGCATGAGCCTAATCATGTTGTTGATGTGATTTTATCTATCCAACTTTAAGGAATTAGCCTGGATTTCAATATTAGTTCAATGAATGCTGTGTTTATTTTCATTGCACTCAGAGAAACTAGACTGAGCCCAAGCACTGTGTGCATTTAAAAATGAGAATCAGAACTGGTTATTTGATATTTGATTTCCAATGAAAAAGAAAATGTCAAATACTTATAACATATGATATCAGTGTTTGCTTTATTTTACATGCTGGAAACCACACTCAATAATGTCTTAAGATATTAGGCTTAATTTCCTCATTAAACAAATAGTAAGGAGGTGTATTACTAACTGGCATCAGTTCAGCTGGTCAGTGATTTTTATCAGTGGGGAGCTCTCTGTTTTGGTAAAAGTGGGCTTCTTGTGATGTCATGAGAAAATAAATTTTGTGAGATTCACCCAGGGGAATGAGTGGTATTTACGTGGAATTAAACCCCTGAATTCCAACGTCCCCTTTTTCTCTCTCCCCCCATGGAACAAATCCAGCTGTGTCTTCAGCAAGGCTAGAATTAAGGCTGTTATTCAAAATTTCCATTTCATATTTACTCAGTCTAGTCCAGCATCAGGCTAACTCAGCTTGTGTTCCCATTGCATCTGGGGTCTACATGGCCATGACCCTGGGGCTTCCAGGGCCACATGCTATGGAGAGAACTCAGGGAGAACAAGGAAGCAGGAGCAAACCCAGAGGGTCAAGAGAGAGAATTCCTCTGTCAGTGGGTTATGTATTCCCACATTTTGATGGCCTGGCATTGGCTCCACCCGCTCTGACCACTTATCATTGTTTCTCAGTCTGGACTGAAAGGCAAGTACCTTCCTGCTTCACCCTAACTTCATGGACCATGGGTGCATCTCCCCTTTGTTGGACTCTTTTCCCCAGGGATTTGCAGGGAATAAACTGGTGGTTCCCTGGGACGTGCAAAGGTGAAGCTTCCTACAATACCTGGCCTTTCCTTTGCTCCTTCCTATTATTAATAACTAGATAATTGCACTAATAATAATGATGCCCTCAGGGTTTTCTATCTTTATGAACTCCTACTCTTCTACTTTATAATCTGACTAGAGGCCTGGTGCACAAAATTTGTGCAGGGGGCGCCGGGTCCCTTTGCCCAGCGTGCACTCTCTTACAATCCATGACACCTCAGACATCCCTCTCGCAATCCAGGACTGCTAGTTCCTAACCTCTGGCCTATCTGCCTGACTGTCCCTAACTGCCTCTGCTTCGACCCCTGCCACTGAGGCTTCATCTAGAACATCATCCAGAAGGTTATTCGACTGTCTGGTCTAATTAGCATATTACATTTTTGTTATTATAGATGGTTGCAAATGACTGCTTCTGTGAATTCACCACATCCATGGTCAAGGAAGGAAGAAGGGTGCATGTGTAGGGTACTAATTACTTCCGTTTCTCTTATAGCAGAAAGGAAAATCGTTTTCCACAGCCCTTCAAAAGATTTTTGCTGAGGTCTCTTGAGCCATACCTGTGTCAAGATGCAAGGTAGTTGGGTAAACAAGTATTTGGTGGGGGACTGTGTTCCCATAATGTTATCATGGCTGCGTGAGCAGGATAAAAGTGGAGGAATGAGCTTCAATGAATTACTGCAGTGGATGCTTAAGTAGTCATCAGGAGAAACCATAGTTTTTTGGTTAGACTTCCATACACTCATGATATAATTTAGTATTTATTATTTTAAATTGAATTACATAAAGGGAGGAGGTGCCATTCATTTTTTTGTTATTACTTGGGACCTTTGAAGTTTTAATTCAGCTCTATTAGATAGAGTTATTTATTCTGCAGTTGGGGTTTTTATGAGGTGTGTGGGTATATACCTCAAAAACCAAAAACAAAAGTGGGCCAAATGCCCCATCTCATGCCATTCCATCCTCTACCTATGCTCACATTGACTTTCTATTTTTTAATATGCTAATAAATCTTTAGTCAAAAGCATGTAGTATTATCTAGTCAGTCTGAGTTCTTTTCCACTGCTACATTATTTAATTAATTCAGCACCTACTTAATCTATGAACCTAGCTTTATTTTTCTGCCTTGAGTCACTGAGTCTTTAAATTATTACTGGTAAACTAGATTAATCAAATTCATAGAGATATAAAATTATAAATACTCAGAGTGCAGCCAGTAATTAAATGAACAAAAAGAAAATAAATTTCCAACCAAATAAAAATTTATAGCATTGTTTTCCCAAACCATATAAGCCTGAGCAATAGGTGATGATTCCAGGGAAGTTGTAGCAACAGTTTTCTCTAATGAGCAAGTAGATTGTTTTTAATTTGATGAAATAAAGTGAAATGTAATTATATACTAAACCTTTTGCTAATTGCAAATGACTCACACAGAAACAAGCACCACTTTGGGTTTATGGCTTATGTTATTATCTAAATTTCTCAGATTAAACTATTGAGCATCTATTTTTTGGTTATTTTTTCTCAAGAATAGTAGCTCTCATTATGATTGTCTCATTATTTCTGAGATACTTTGTTGTTTTTTAATTTGTGTAATTTCTTTAACTGCTTCAAATATTTTGCCCTTTTTATTTTAGCCACATTATTATTTTTAAACTATATCTGTTTGATAGCATCTTTCCCCCTTGAGTGCCTGGTAATCAAGAATTATCTAGTACCCCCAACCCTCACCATTGATCATTTGAATGAGTCAAGGTGTCTGGAGGAAATTCATGATTTTACCAAACCATCTGCTTCATTTCCATCATTGTTCACTGAATTTCACAGTTGTTTCATTGTGAAGTGGCAATTAAACACGGAATATAAAAGTATTTTCATTCTGACCTTTTTGTTTCAATTTCACATTGGTATAATTAAAACCTTGAGCTCAGTTGCAGCAACAGGGACTTTTGTCAGAGGTTAACATACAATTTGGCCTTTTGTTAAATATATTCATGTGGTTAAAATCATAATTATTCATGATTTCATTACTTCAAACATCTTTTTAAAAAGCTGAAAAAGAGATTTGGAAAACAGCTGTCTATGTACATCCTGACATAATGATATAATATTATAGCTTTTCGGTTTCATTTTGGATTATGATCTGCGAAATGAACTGCAAGTGAGGGGTTGCCTGGTGGTGTTCAACAGTCAGGGCCAGAAATCATGCTTTCTTTAGATTATAGATATTTAAGAGGGTGTTATAAAAGGCAATAGCATGGTCATTGGTCAAATATGAGATAACTATTAACTTTTGAGATCATAAAGTAGGGTGCAGAGTGGAGTCATATATTGCTGTTTCTATGCAATATAGGAAAACCCAGGAGGAAACAAATATGTGGTCTGAATTGCTAGAAAGAATGTCAGTGTTTAGGAAGTGGTAACCAACCCATCTGTCCACTAGAGCTTGCTGTACATAAGGGACTTTTTCTCCTATGACATTTTAAGGCCCTTTCTTTATTTGATAACAATCTCTAGAAAATTAGGAGCCCTAGCCAATTTTCTCAGTGGATACAGAGTTAGCCTGTGGATTGAAGAGTGCCGGGTTTGATTCCTGACAAGGACACAAGCCTGGGTTGTGGATTTGATCTCCAGTACGGGGAATTCAGGAGGCAGCTGATCAATGATTCTCTGTCATCATTGATATTTCTATCTCTCCCTTTCCCTTACCCTCTGAAGTCAATAAAAATATATTAAAAAGAAAACTAGGACTTTTTGAGTGCCTCATAATATTGGGCACTATACTGAGCTTTAACTATGATAACTCTATTTTTCCGTAACTACTCCCTTATTAAATACTAGAGGCCCAGTGCACGAAATTCATGAATGGGTTGTGGCGGGGAGGGGGACTCTCAGCCCAGCTTGCACCCACTCCTATCTAGGATATCCCTCTCACAATCCAAAACTCCTGGCTCCCAACTGCTTGCCTGCCTGTCTTCCTGATTGCCCCTAACTGCTTCTGCCTGCTAACTTGATCACCCCTTAATGACTCCCCTGCCAGTCTGATTGATACCTAACTACTTGCCCACTAGCCTGTTTGCCCTTAACTGCCCTCCCCTGCAGGCCTGGTCACCCCTAACTGCCCTCCCCTACAGGTCTGGTCTCCCCTAACTGCCCTCTCATGCTGGCCATCTTGTGGTGGCCATCTTGTGTCCACATGGGGGCCGCCATCTTATGTGTTGGAGTGATGGTCAATTTGTATATTACTCTTTTATTGCACAGGTGGGGGCAGGCTAGTTTGCTCTGAAGAGTGTCCTGGATCAGGATGGGGATTCCCTTGGGGTATGGGTAGGGTATGGGGAAGCCTGGGCAAGGGATCTATGGTGGTTTGCAGGCTGGCCACACCCCCCAGTGACCCAAGTGGAGGCCCTGGTATCTGGGATTTATTTATCTTCTATAATTGAAACTTTATAGCCTTGAGCAGAGGCCCCAACCCTCCTTCTTGCTCCAGCTCCCTGGCCCTGGCCATATTTGTTGGGTTAATTTGCATACTCACTCTTGAATGGCTGGTGGGCATGGCTTGTAGGCATGGAAGAGGTACAATCAATTTGCATGTTTCTCTTTTATTAAATAGGATTATTCAAGTTTTACAAATTAGAATACTGGCATTCTGGAATCTTAAATGATTTGTCCACTGTGCAAAATTAATGAGATTTATACAAAGCTCTATTGGTCCTCAAAATCATTGTTCATTTCTCAAGAAATAAAGGCAAATCTCAAAGAACATGTTATAGTTATCTAGAAAATTATATTCTTCTTCAAGTCAAAATAGATAAAGTTCAAAATAAGGAAGCTACATCTCTTTATATCAGATTCCTAATATTGATCAGGAGTATAATAATTTTACATTGTAACTATTGGCTGCCAACTAAAGAGTTTCAAAACCAATATACCCATTACACTAATTTTCTGATTGCTTTTTAAGTGGTCACAAAGTTAGAGGCTTTTAAAGGGAGAAAACATCCACATGGCTAAACAGAGTAAGTAAAGAATAAAGGAGTTTATAATCAATTTAGAGAGAGAGGCAAGGGGCTTGGTTACCCAGACCCACATGGGGCATTGTGTTGGTTTTCTATTTCTTCTGTAAAAAGTTCCTGGAAACGTGGTGTCTTAAAACCACACAAATGCATTATATGACAATACTGGAGGTGAGAAGCCTGACCTGTGGCTCATGGGAATAATCAAGGTGTTAACAGGGCTTTGTTCCTTCCTGAGGACTCTGAGGAGGAATCTACTTCCAAGTTCCAATGGTACTTGGGATAAGTGAGTTTCATGCTGTCATAGGACAGGGTCCCTTATTCTTTGATGGATATGGTTGGTCCTCATTCTAGAAGCCTCCTTTATTCCTATGTTGCAGGTCCTTTTTTGATTTTTTTTTCCTACATATTCTGAAGTCTCCTCAGCAGGCCAAGTGCTCCTCACATTTTGAACCTCTCTGATCTTTCTTCTGTGTTTCCGTGTCATCTTTCCTCTGCTTTCAGCGGAGAAAATTTTAAGGGTTCATGCAATTGGAATGAGCTCATCTGGATAACCCAGGATTATTTCACCATTTTAATGGCTCTAACCTTACGTATATATGCAAACTCCGTTTTGCCATGTTATTATGCACAGGTTCTTGGAGTTAGGGCATAAAATCTTTTCCAGAGCAGAGAGCAGGACATGGAACATTATTCTCCCAAGGTCCTTGCTCCACAAACATGATAAATCATATTGGCTTTTGTTTGTTTGTTTTTCTTAATGAAATGGTAAGCCTGTGGAGGCTTCTATGAAGATGTGGGACTTGATTTGATTTACATTCTTCAAAAAGATAATGATATGTGGAGGGGAAAAAACACCCCAAGAATGAAAAGGCAACTTACAATGCTATTGTAATAGTAAAAGTGAGAGGTAATGAATGCATACTTTTGGAGGATAGTGGAAATGTTAGAAGAGATTGAATTTGAGATATATCTTGAAGGAATGCTGACAAGACAAACTGATACATTAAATATGAATTATTAGCAAGAAGAGCAGCAAGACAAATTCTACATTTTGTATTGAGCAATTGAATAAATGGAATATTTTTAGAATAGGGTTTTTCATCTTCTTTTGTTCCATAAGTCAATAAGTCATTTTGACAGCTTAGTGAAGTCTATGGAATTTTTCTCAGAATGTTTACATAAAATAAAATGCATAGAATAAAAGAAAGAACCAAATTATTGAAATATGCTTATCAAAATATTATAACACATGTTTGATACTATAAAATATGTGCTCCTTCATTAGTGTATTTTAGAACATGGTGGAGAGGATTTTAAAATTATCTAAATTTTACTGCCCCTGAAGTATATAACCCCTTCTCCTTGAATATGAGCAGAATGTCTGAATAAAATGAAAGGCATTCCTGTGACTAGGTTGTGCTAGGTGGCAAAGGTGCAGAGATTTTTGTAGATGTAATTAGGCCATAATCAGTTCAGTTTGAGTAATAAAAAGGAAGATTAATTTGGATGGATGGCCTGACCTTCCACGGTCAGAGACTGAAAACAACAGAGACACTCTTTCTGTTAACCTTGAAGAAGCAAGCTACCAGGCTTTCTACAGCTGCAAGAAAATCAATTCTGCCAATAACCATGAGAGCTTGGAAGAAGGCCCTCAGCCCCAAATGATGTCACAAACTTGGCTTGATTGCAGGTTTGTGGAACCCTGTGGCTAGAAACTAGTTAAGCTGGGCCTGAACACCTGACCCATGTAGTTTTAAGTCACTAAATGTGTGGTCAATTTGTCATGCAGCAATAGAAAATAAGCACTCATAACAGGACCTAGCAATGGATCTGATCATTCTGATAACTGACTCCAAAGTAGTGATAAGCATAAACTATATAACTAGATTATCTACCACAACTATGATGCGAAGATAATGGTTTCTCTTGTGACAAAGCCATAGATACTTCCAATTCAGTGTGATTTCTTGCTGGCATTCATAATGAAAAGAAAGACAATTTTTTTTATAGGTTAGCAATCATAAAAGTATAATTTTTCCTCAGCCAAGTTCACAAATACTTTCAATTGTATGTGGAGTGCTTGGCTTAGGTGTAACATTTCTGCTCCCATCAAAGTAAGAATGTGGACTGATTCTTTTTTAGAAAGACTTTGTGTAAACTATTAATATAGAAACAGAGAAATAGAATCTTCAATTATGAAAAAACATTTAATTAGGCAGGGTATCCTTTCAGTTAATGTGTTTTATTAGGTTATTAGAGGTCTGGTGCACAGATTCATGCACTGGTTGGGTCCCTCAGCCTGGCCTGCGGGGATCTGGCTGAAAATGGCTCTCTGATACCCTCTAAAGGGTCCCAGATTTCAAGAGGATGCAGACCAGGCTGAAGGACCCCACCGGTGCATGATCAGGGCCAGGGAGGGATTGTGTGAGGGCTCTAGAGAATGTCCAGACTGCCTCACCCAGTCCTGATAAGCTGGACACTAGCAGCAACCTAACCTACCAGTCGGAGCATCTGGCCCCTGGTGGTCATTGCATGTCATAGCAACTATTCGAACAGTCCAACAGTTAGAAGGACAATTAGTATATTAGGCTTTTCTATATATAGACTAGAGGCCTGGTGCATGAAATTCATGCATGGGGGTAGTGGTTCCCCTCAGCCAAGTCTGCACACTCTCCAATTGGGGACCCCTCAGGGAATGTCTGACCATACAGTTGGGGGCAACCAGGCTGACAGAAGGGGGCAATTGAGGATGATCAGGTTGGGAGGGGGACAGTGAAGAGTGACACTGTGGAGTGTGCGAGGGAGTTAGTGGCAACCAAGCCAGCTAACTGCTCTCTCCTGGGGATCGGGCCTAAACCAGTAGTCAGAGAGATCCCTCTCACAATCCAGAACCACTGGCTCCTAACTGCTCACCTGCCTGCCAGCCTGATCACCCCTAACCACTTCTGCCTGCTGGCCTGATTGCCCATAACTGCCCCCTCGCTTGCTGGCCTAGTCACCCCTAACTGCCCCCAGCCCCTGCCAACCTGGTCACCTCCAACTCCCCCCTCCCATGGGCCTGGTGGCCCACAACTGCCCTTCTGCCAGCCTGGTTGTCCCTCACTGCCCTCTCCTACTGGTCTGGTACCCAATGCAGCCTGCTGTTAAGTTGTTTGGTAGTCCCTCACTAACCCCCCTGTCATCTGGTCACCCATGCAGCCTGATGTTCAGTCGTTTGGTCATCCCTCACTAACCTTCCTGCCAACCTTGTGGCCCCACACAGCCTGCTGTTTGGTCATTATTGTAAGGGTGTCCTGACCAATTTGCATATTACCCTTTTTTTTCAGACTGAAAGCAAACAGAACAGTCTGGTAATATTTCTAAATTATATTCTTTTTATTGTGCTGTTTTCCTAAAACATTTGGTTATTTTATGATAAAAGCAATAAAATAATTCTGCATAAATAAAGACCTAAATTGCACAGTGATTCTCATGTTTTGAATATGGGATTGTTTTATCAGAAATCTAGATACTTAAAATTTCTATTTCTGTATGATAAAATAAAAAAGTACAGTCACACTGCTCAGTAATTTAACTCTATCAAAACATATTCAAACCATATCCTTGAGAGGAGAAAATTAGCTGTAGTAACATTGATTTTACCCATCAAGTTACCTGTATTGGAGTGTTGTAAGCCAAAATCTCTGACGTCATTCTTTTTATATTTTTGAAATTTCATGTACTAATAATCTTAAAAGGTAGTATCTGCTTTTACTTTGTCCTATACTCCCCTTCATCTGCAGGCAATAATAAAATACTAACTCACAGCACAATTGCAGCCTGAATTACTTTGCTTCATTGTCATGTGCTTGCTAATTGGAAGAAAAATCCAATGTTGGCATATGAAGTTGAATGAAGCTTCATGAGGATTGTGCCAACTGGGAAGCATTCTCAACACCTGGTGCCTTCTTGAAACAGTTATTTTCTTTGTTGAATTCTGCTCAATGGGCTGCAGACAGATGCTTGAATCAGATGTCACCCTTGCACAGCTGGGGCTGCTGAGGCAGCAGGTACCTGTGCATGCCACTCTTACTTCCTTGTCAGTTCAGTGGTACATTTCAGTACATTGGATTTAGTGTTGCTAGAACCATTGAGCTCAGTTTTCCTTTGTGTTGAAAGTTCATCTTATTATAGATACCCACAAGCCTCTCTTTCTTGGGTTAATGAGACACACTTTCAACATTTTCCTAAGATTCATTTCTTAGCTATCACATTTAAAGCACTGTTTTTACAAATACAGTTAAATGTCAACCAGTTGTGAATCTAAGTAGAAGACACTTATCCATTCATTATACTATTATTTTAACTTATTTTGAAGTTGACTGAGGAACTTAAAAATAATAATGCTTGAAATGAAAAGCATGACTGAAGTAGAAATGTACCAGAAGGGAAGAGACAGCCTATTTCTAAGAGAGAACCACATTCCATGGAATATTTCTACATCTCTCTCCACAGTAATTTTGACAATTTTGTCATAATCAGCAGATGTAATTTATAGTAATCTGAAACAATGCCCACAGACATCAATCAGGAATTTCAAATGCTATAGTAAACATAAATTATCACAAAAAATTCTGGGGAAAAAAGAATAAAAATAGTTAATCAGTAGCTGAGAATCATTAAAATCAAAACAAAATCAAACCAATAAACCCAAGGAACTCATGAGGGGAATATGAGACTTTTAATTAAGTGAAATTTTAGCCTCAGAAATGTGGAAAAATATGACATCCTTAAAACAAAAATTTGCTGTGAAAAATCACCAATTGGAGATCTTTTCTACAATTTCAGAAATTTATACATATAAAAGCCTAATATGCAAAGTGTCCCCTTGGGAATTCAACCAACGGGGATCTCAATTGCTCACTATGACGTGTGTTGACGACTAGGGGACTGCATGGAATGAAGGGAGGCCCTGGCCAGCAGCTAGTAGCTGGTAGGGACCCTAAACATGCATGAATTTAGTGCACTGGGCCTCTAGTTTTGTATATAATTATTTTTTAAAAAATACATAAGCAGATATTCAAAAGGTCTACATTTGACTATCTAGATTTGAAAACAAAAAAGATATTATTTATAAATTATTAAGTAGCAGAAGGAATTGAACTTGAATATAAATTTAAAAATAGAATATCCAGATTCATCAGCAGAAAGGAAAATGAAAACCCAATATAGCTTTATAAACTTTTCTAACGAAAAATACAGATACTTGAGGCAATAAGAAATTTAAATGAATATTATTTAAAAACATATTTTAATTATAATAAAGATCCAAGTTTTCACAGGAGTTCTAATAAGACTCATCTGTAGATAAATGGTAAAATTTGAGAAAAATAAAATTTTACAAATCTTTAAAATTTCTAGGGGGAGGAAAATAACAAAATTGTCTTCAAAAGGATTAGATTAAAATCATTTATCAAAATGGCAGCACCTTGGCAGAAGGTACAATATATTCAGAGGAACAAACAAAAATTGCATTTGATTTAAAATCCTGCTGCCAAATCAAGATACCCTAGAGACAATGAAGATTTTGAATAAATTAAAAATTCATTAAAAATGACTATACTGTTTGAAAAAAATAGGAAATATAAAAATGTTCAAAAATAAACATAAATAATATATTTATAATCTTGCATTTACAAAATAATTACCTTTCACCTCTTGATCTATGTCATACAGCTTTCTGCCTATGCATGTACTGAAAATACTAATCATTATATTTTGTAGATATTTTTGTAGTATCATTTTTTTCTGAATATTATTTATATAGTAGAAGTGCTTTACAAATATCTTTTTAGCTTCTGAGTCTTATCCCATAGAGTAGCTGGGTAGTGACTCATACATAATAATATTGTACATATTTTCTGCTTTTTAAAAAACTATCTCATATAATGTGATGATCATCATTATATATAAGATTTTTGTCTATGTTTTAGGGTTTTAGTTGTTTATTTGATGTATTTTTAGGTGTAATGTTACTGATGCAGGCAGTGTGATCATTTACCAAATATTTCTGAGACTCAAAAGCTTATTTCCTGAAATAATTTTATAAATTGGACTCATAGTAAGTGTGAAGCCTTCAGATTTTCTAAACAAGAATATCTGAGGATGAGTGCTAAGGGCCTGTTTAAAAAATATTGAGATTTAAGGTGGATTTGGGGGAGAAGGAGGTGAGGTGAATTTAAGAAGGCAAGAATGAACCATAGGTTCTATGAAAAGCTAGGATGTGCAGATGGAGATAAAGGAGTGCAGGGAAGGAGAATTTATCTGGGTAGTGGTCACCTACAGAAGCAATGTGTGGGTGCCTGTAGGTAACTCCTTCTTCCCCAGTCTCGAGGTGATTTACTTTATAAAGAAACATCTTCTGAAAAAGTAACTGAAAACTCAGGCAAAGTTTGCATAGGAAATTAAACCAAAGTCTTTATATCAGAGATAGAAGTTTCTAAAGAAACCTCTGTAAAATTGGAAAAGAAGGAAAGAAGTGTATAGATGACATCTCCACTGAAAACAGTGCCTGTTAACATTCAAAAATAAAATTAAAATGAGTGATGGCCCTGTTCTGGATCTATTTCATTTTCTAGCACAATATATAAAATTTGGGAAATTATAGAAATGAATCTTCTCTCTGTCCTGGAAGAGAGGTTTCATTCTGAGACAGATTAAGATTTGAATTATGGGAAGGGCAGTACCCACAGCAATGATTAATTAAAAAGAGAAGTTCTTGTCCTCAAACTTTGGAAGTCAAGACTTTTTTAAAGTGTTATTGCTAGTATATAGGTGATGATTGATTTAGATAAAAAGCAAAACTGAATGAAATCCAGCATTCTGTTAAAAAATTTGGGGATGGCAGAAAGCATGATGAAAAGAATACATGAACTGAGTTGTTCTTCTGTGAGTGTGTTTATAGTTTTCACTCTATTATTCACTTACTCACTTGTAGAAAGTCATGGAAATATTTCATCCTAGTCATCAGTTTTCATGAGAATACAATAAGGTAACATATATAAACATTCTTTGTCTATGGCATAGTGCTATATACATGTTAATGGGCATCATTATTACTTATATTCAAAATACACAGTATTTCAGCTCCCCAAATTATGTGTTCCCAATTACATACATTTAAACATGCCATTTGAATGTATACTATGTTACAGGGAACTAGACTATGCACACTCTATAGAATGTGGGTCAGGGTGGGGGGTGGGGAGAGACACAGAATGTATACATTCAAGAACCGACTTTCATTCCTAAGATTTCTGATTTGCAGATCAGATTTCAAAGAACACTTAACTCCCAGCAATTCAAGGACTTCAGCAAACATAGCAAGTGAAAAATAGGCTTAGTCAAGAATATAAAATATACATTCTGACCAGAAAGATGGATTCTTGGATTCAGCAATGTCCTTGAGAAGGCTGCTGTTTGCATTGGCTTTGCAGAATTGGCTTCTTACCAATCCCCGTGGCCTAAATGCAAGTCTTCTGACTCCTTTCAAGCAGTAAATTTGCCTGTCCAACAGCTCAAACAATAAAGAAAATTCTTGGCATGGATGGATACTTTTCTCTAAGAATTTATTAGCTAAGTTTTAGAGAGATAAGAACAATAAAGCAGCAAAAGTTGCAATAACTAGTATCAGTGTCAGGAAAGCTAGCACTGTAGGGGACAAATACATCTTGCCTTTGAAGAGTTTAAAGTACAAGTATGATCAACTTATTACAGGAAAACCACTGTGGCTTTTCACCACTTAAATTATTAGTTTTACTGCCTGTATTTACCTGGACTTTTATTTTTATTTTTTGCTTGAAAGTAATAAAAACTCAACTCCAATACTTAGCATTTGAAGGGAATTTATTGTTCTCACTAAAGAGTTCAGAATAACTGAATGCAGGAACTCATATGTGGCTGAATGCAGGAACTCAAAGAATGCCCTTCTGGTTGGGTGTTTTTGTTTGTTTTGCTTTATTTGTTTGTTTTTATCTCTTGCTTTTCCCCTTGTAGTTTTATTCTCAAGTTGTCTCTCTCCATGTGGAAAAAAATTTGGCATGCTTGGAAGGTGAGAAAGATCTCTATACAAATTAGCGACACCTGCAGTAAGAGAATGTCCTTTTCTCCACTATTTCTTGTAAAACTTCAGAAAACACTCTTAATAGATTGTGCCCATGTATCCATTACTGAAAGAATTACTGTAGCCAAAGGTATTGAATACTCTGATTGATTGCTTTTCAAGTGACATAATGTCATACAAGAGTGGCTCCTCCTACTAAATAACAGAATGTGCTTTTTGCTAGTAGGGAAAATAGAGATGGAGTAGCAAAACAATAGATGTCTATTGTACTGTGCATCCTTTGCCCTCTATAATTGTAAATAGCTTATCTCTGAAACTCATGTTTCATCATGAGAAATAAAATGTACAAAAAGATAGATGAGAAAAGGGGGAGGCAAGGATTAAATATGACTTTGCATAATTGGAACTTGCATGGACACTGTATTTTCCTGGGTAGTTGAATGTGTAGTACTGTTATGTCCCATTTTCCAACCATAAGTTTGAAAATGTTCAGCAAAACGTAGTCAAGCTTGCATTTTGTTTTATTAAACTCTTTTTCTCTTTAAGCAGACGTTTGGGTTTAAGGAGCCAGTTGAAATAGACTCTCATTAACCTGCTGCTGGCAGGCAGCAATAAGCATCACCAGAAAGGGAAATTAGAAAAACTGAGTTCAAAAGCACCTGTGACCTTGGAAAAATATTCTTTTTTTTTTTTTACTTCAACTTTGTCATCAGGAGAATGAAGGAGTTGGAGCAAGCCATGTTGTTCACAGACTTATCCAGACACAAAATGAGCAGTCTGTGTCCCTCCCGTTCATCAAGTGCTCCCTCTTCCAAATGGGTTATTTATGACTCTTGTGCCCAGTTGTTTTCAGTTTTACTCAAGCATAGTTTATCACCCAGTACTTTGCAATCCTGTCCCTGAATAAAAAATTAATTCTGTCTGGACTCGCCAAATGCTTTCTTGATTGGTGTTAATGATTTGCCTTTGAATGAGCTGTGTATTTTCATAATGTTAACCTTTGGGGATTACAATCAATGCTACAATTGTATTAAGCTATTAGAGGAAAGTGCCAGTGGATCACTTGTTTTATTTATTTACTTATTTAGTTTTTTATCTCAATGTTCTGCCTTGTGAATATGGCCACCCTCAGATATGCAAATGTGTTCAGTTTTGTGGAAGGGAGGATAGAGTGTTTTGGTTTATTTTAAGCAGGCATATTTTGTAGTAACTGTCAATAGCTACACTTCATTGGTTTTATTGTTCATGTTCACATTTGAGGAATTGTGTCTAGTGCTGTACCAAAGAGGCATGTGGTCTCTTCCTAGATTTTATAGTGGCAGATTTTTTTTTTTTTACTTAGGTCATGAATCCTGAAAAAACTTGTCCTAAAGAAAAGGGAAGAGAAACTATTTTAATTGAAGAGCTTAATTACTGGTTACATCTTCTTTAGCTATCTTTGGCCATTAAATACCTAATGGTATAATACTAAGCATATAGAGGTGGCAACCAAATATAGGTTGATTTGGCTGTATTCTGAAATTATAATTTTTAAAAACTAAAACATATTTTACTATCACAATTTTTTCTTTTTGTTGTGCATTAGATTCCACATGAGTGAGATCATGTGATACTTAACTTTTCCTGACTGGCATATATTGCAATTTATTGTCAATAAATAACTAGTTAAAAAAAATAACTCTATAAATTTAAATTGAAAGAGTAAAATAAAGTTTAATTTGTTTTAGAGAGAAGCTGTTTGAGATAATCTGATATTTTCATTACTATAGTTATAAATACAGTGTTCATACAAAACAACAGTAGGTTTAGAATCAAAAACACTAGACTGAGGTTGCAACTCTCCTGGTACCATAATGGCTGTACCAATTTGCTTTCTTCCCACCATTTTCCAAAAGTTTTTTTTTTCTCCATACCATTGCCAATATTATTATCTTTTACCTTTTTAATAATAGTCATCCTAACATAAAAGGTAATATGACACTGCTTTTGATTTGCATGATGTTGAACATCTTTTTATATATCCGTTGACCATTTGTCTATATTTTTTTCAAAGATTCTTTATTCAAGTCTTTCCCTCATTTTTAAAGTAGGTTATTATTTTTATTTTTGGTTGTTTTATGGAATTGTGTCATAGGGATTTTTAAAATATATTTTGAATATTAATCCTTTATCAGATATGTGATTGGAAATACTTTCTCTCCATTCATGGTTGCTTTCTCACAGTTGCCTTTGTTGTGCTAAAGCTTTTTAGCTTTATGTAGTCTTCTTTACGTCTTCTAGTTTTTATGTCACGCCACATATCCAATAAATTTTGGTGTTATATCCAATAAATTCTTGCCAATACCAATGTCAAGATACTTCTTCCTTGGTTTCTTCTAGGAGTTTTATGGCTTTAGGCTTCTTTTACTGCACTGGTATCCTTACCACAAATTCATTTCTCAATCTACAGAAATGTTGCTTCTAAAACTGTTCTGGTGCTAAAGTTGCTCTTTAACATGTCATTAAACTAGCAATTGCTAAATCCCTTGAATGCTTCAGTCTTTCTTTTAAATTCTAAAATATGTGACATTGCCAATCACCATCCACTGAAGGAAACTACTTTGTATATAGCCACAACTTAACTTAGTATGTATTAATTGCTATATTGGACATTTTCCTACATTTTATTTGTGTCTCCCAGTAGCTGTAGAGTAGAGATTACTAGACACATTTAGCACTGGTGATTGTGGTCCTTTTGAAACCCACTTGGATTTCTCTCAGTCCCAAGGACTTGTCATGAGTCCAGACTCTGATTTTTCTTTTATTTCCCTTTACCACTTGCCCTGGAAAGTCAGCTGGTGACCTTTTTTCTTTGCAAGCTGTATAGCTGGATAGCTAGCAAGAGCTCTTTCCTTCTTTAGATACTTCTTTTCCTGTGCTTTGGTTGCAAAACAAAACATAGTCACGTCTACTGTCTACTCCTTTTTGATGCTCCCACAGACAAGTGTCCAAGCCCTCTTCATTTTGTCAGTTTCACTGGGAGTCATGAGGAGGATAACAATAAGACAAAAACACAATGAAACAAATGAAAATGTGGGGAAGAATCCCAGTTTTGAGAATTTAAACATTTTTGGGTGTGCTCTACAATGTATAATTCCTTCAGATACAGTAAATGAAAGTCTATTTTACATCTTGCTGGCTGTATGGTTAAAGAATGGATTGCAGGTGGCAGCTACTAAGTGGTCTCACAAACTGTTTCTCAAAAGATCTGGTTTCCTTGAATTTCTTCTTTCCACAGGGGAAATTATTTGAGCAGATTCTTTCTTTCAAATTATGTTTATATTAATGTGCATTTTTACATTTCTGGGGCTTATTTCAAATGTTATACACACACACACACACACACACACATACACGTATATCTATCTATCTATGTATCTATCATCTATCAAGGTAGAGAGGGTAAGGAATTTTGGGATCTTATTAAAGAGGTAGATTGTTGATTTTTTTCCTTATTTATTTGACTATTGCTTGTGGGAGCCCCTTTCCACATCCCGCATGGTTCAGGGTTCCTGTTCAGGGTTTGGGTTCTGGAGGAGACCGCACGCAAATGAAGAGAAAGACTAGAAAAGCATTAATTTGGCGATATTGGGGGCCAGGAGGGAGCCTTCCTCTAATGGAAAGGACTACTTCTTGCTCTGGCCTTTTTCTTCCTTTTATAAGAGTTTGGGACACACCCATACCCTTTAAGCAGGAAATTACAAGAACAGAAATTAACATGAAACAAACAGGTAGAGGTTGCTTCAGCTAACAATGTTTAACTAAACAGTGATTGAATAGCTCTGACCTTTCAGAGCAATTAAGGCTGACCGGCCTTCTGGTCTCCTGTTCACATCTTTATATTAGTGAGACAATGTTTGGTTTCCAGCAATTGCTAACTCCATATAGCCAATGATCATACATATTTTATTCACTACAATATATCCAGTGCCTAGGATAATGCATGGCCCATCATAAGTTCTCAATATTTTTTTATATAACCTATGTATTAATGAATGAGAAGAAAGAGTGCATATGTAAGTTCACACAGCTAGATGGTTGTTGAAACAAGTCTTAAGTATTTCAGTCTAAAACTCTACCATAAAAGATTAGACCCTCCCCCCCCAAAAAAATGATAGCAGAATGTACATATCCAATGTGCAGTTTTTCCTTAATTTCTCTGCTTAAAGATACTCCCAATATATTTACTCTAATTTCCCTAAATCAATATTTTATTAAACATTGTGTCTTATGTTTTATATTCTAAAGTACTTCTATTGCTCAGTAGTAAGCTCCAAGTCTTATATATTACTAGAGGCCTGGTGCACAAAATTCATGCACAAGGGGGTGTCCCTCAACCCAGCCTTCACCCTCTCTAATCTGGGACCCATCAAGGGATGTCCATCTGACAATTCAGGACTGCTGGCTCCCAACCACTCATCTGCCTGCCTGCCTGATTGCCCCTAACTGCTTCTGCTTGCCAGTTTAATCACCCCCTCACCACTCTCCTACCAGCCTGATTATTCCCAACTGCCCTCCACTGCTGGCCTGGTCACCCCTAATTACCCTCTCCTGCCAGCCTGGTTACCCCTAACTGTCCTCCCCTGCAGGCCTGTCCCCCCAACTTTTCTCCCCTGCAGACATGGCCACCCCCAACTGCCCTCCCCTGCTGGCCTGATCACCCCTAACTGTCCTCCTCTGCTGGCCTGGTTGCCTCCCAACTTCCTTCCTCTCCTGGCCTAATTTCCCACAACTTCCCTCCCTGCTGGCCTGATTGCCCACAACTGACCTCCCCTGCCAGCCATCTTGTGGTGGCCATCTTTGACCACATGGGGGTGGCCATCTTGTGTGTTGCAGTGATGATCAATCTGCATCTTACCTCTTTATTATATAGGATTTCCTTTTAAGGAAAAAAAAAGACACATTCAAAATATCTAATATACTATAGATCCTTAGGTATATTCTTCTGTTAGTATATGCTTATTAACTTTGAAATGTCTCAGAAGAGAATAAGTTTGTCTCAAAGACAGGACTTTCAGTCCCTCTGGAAAGAACAGTACATATCCCAGTGGTAATTTAAGCTTGACAAATGTGGGGTGAATTTATTTGTAAGAGAGTTCACATCATCATTGAGAAGCATTTATTCTTCTTTGAAAGGTTATTTTCTGCAAAATAAGATATAGTGCTGCATCCAGGTACCCAGCCTGCCCTGCAAGGAAACAATCCTTAGCATTTAGACTAAGTGTTATGTCCTCTAGCAAGGAAATGAGTTGTGACAGGTATTTTTCATTTCTGACTTCTGATGGTAGTAACATTTTCAAAAGCTTACAGAGACAGCCACTGCTAAGCAGGTTTATTTTCTGGGTCATAAAATAACATATGGGTATAAAGAATTCGTCATCGCCTTAGTTGAATTAACTTTATGTCACGGGAAGACAGGTCATGTTAGAAGAGATGAGGATGAGTTTGACAGATGAGAGTCTGTATCTCCAGCTCTGACCTTTATTGCATATGTGACCTTTGGCAAGTTATTTAACTTCTATAAGCCCTATTTACGCATATGTGATATTACAATTTCTCATATAGTCACAGTTTTAATGACATATTAGGTATTTAACACATGGTAACTTGAATCAGCAATAATAATGCTGAAAAGTTACATTTCATGGAACACAATAGAAATGAAACATGGAAGTAGAGCGATTTCAGTATAGATTATTAGTTTTGTTGTTGTTGTTGTTATTCACTTTTTAAAAAAAATATTAACTAACCCTTACTAGGTGACAGGCACTGAGCTAAGTATGAATTGTTGAATAAAACCACAGTAGTGTCTTTTCTGATGGACTTTGTATTGTTTTCCATTTAAAATGTTTTTTAAAAAAAACTATTTTAACAATGTTTTATTTTTTTAAAGTTATGGTAGGATTAATGATGTAATTTCCCAGCTTTATTGTTCTTATTTTTTCAAGTGTTACAGTTATTGAAATAGGGTTTACCGTCAACTTTTAGGAGAATCATGGGATATAAAGGTAACAAATAGATGTTTCTATAATTGTTCATGTAGTTACCTGTAATTGCTTATAACTTTTATCTACCAAGATTATATTTACAACTTCAATTGTCTCCTTTACTGGGATATAAACTTCTAGCTTTATAAATTGCATCTGCCTATTGTTAATATATACACACTAGAGGCCCAGTGCATGAAATTCGCGCATGGGGAGGGGGGTGTCCTTCAGTCCAGTCTGCTCCCTCTCCAATTTAGGACCCTTTAAGGGATGTCCGACTGCTTGTTTAGGCCCAATCCAATCCCTCCACTGCTGGCCTGATCAGACGGCCCTCGCACAATCCAGGACTGCTGGCTCCAAATTACTCAACTGCCTGACTTCTTGATTGCCCCTAACTGCTTCTGCCTGCCAGCCTGATCATTCTGCTAACCACTCCCCTGCCGGCCTTTTTGCCCAAACTGCCCTCCTCTGCCAGCCTGGTCACCCCTAACTGCCCTCCCATGCAGGCCTGGTCCTTCCCAACTGCCTTTTCTTACTGGCCTGATTGCCCACAACTGCCCTCTCTTGCAGGCCTGGTCCCTGCCAACTGCCCTCCTATGCTGGCCATTAGTGGTGGCCATCTTGTGTCCACATAGGGGTAGCCATCTTGTGTGTTAGAGTGATGGTCAATCTGCATATTACTCTTTTATTAGATAGAATGGAGGCCTGGTACATGGGTTGGGGCCAACTGGTTTGCCCTGAAGGGTGTCTTGGATCAGGGTGGATGTTCCCCTGAGGCATGGGGTGACCTGAATGAGCAGCCTGTGGTGATTTGCAGGCTGATCATGCACCCTGGCTACCCAAGTGGAGGCTCTGATATCTGGGATTTATTTATCTTCTAAAACTGAAAATTTGTATCTTGGAGCAGAGGCAAGCCTTCTGCTCACACAGCCATTGAAACTTTGTTGCCTTAAGCAAAAGCCGGGGGTGGCCAGAGTTTGCAGAAAGCTTGGCTTCCTCCATCACCAGGGGCAATCTAAGCCTCCCTCCTGCTCTCTCTGTGGCTGTAGCCATCTTGGTTGGGTTAATTTGCATACTTGCTCTGATTGGCTGGTGGGCATGGCTTGTGGGAATGGTGGAGGGGAGATACGATCAATTTGCATATTACTCTTGTATTAGATAAGATTATATGCACTCATAGGATACTGTTGAATGAATTATTAATGATGAGTTTCTCTCATGATTATACAAGTCTTATGACATATGTGTGATTACACATGCTGGAAGTTTATCACTAATTTTGAAACACTGATATAAAAAAAGAAATTATGCAAATACAAGGATCTATATTAATAGCACTATAAAATTACTTTCAGTAAAAGTGAATAGAGATAAATGTTGGAAAGGAAAGTGTAATTAGTCTAACATGTTTTCAGTAAATTGTTAGATTGTCAAGGGGGTTTTAGGAAATCAAGATTCTCAAACAAGTAAGCCCCTAAATTGTAAAGCTGACCCTCTGTGTTACTTATTCATGTATGACAGAGATAATGTGATTAATTCAATTCAAAAATAATCCTTTAAGTACTCACACTCTTTAATTTAGTCTTTGCTCAAGAAGTTTAGAAATCAGACGAGAAAATGTTATGAATCGAAGCAGTGCAAGTTTCAAAACTGTGTGTGTGTGTGTGTGTGTGTGTGTGTGTGTGTAGCCTATTAGACTGACTTTTAATAAATAAAAACAATTGTATAAATATTGATTACAGAACCAAAATAAGAAAACAAAACTTAGATAAATTTTATATCACCTCTTGAATAGTTGGCAAATGAAAGCATATGTGTGGCTTTTTCCTGTCATTCATATAGTCATAGCATACTTTCCATAATTTGGATAAAAAGATATAAATATAGAGTGAACCTTATTGAATTTGCATTTTTGTTCCCTTTTAACATATAATGTATAATTCATAGAGTCTTCACTACATTCACAGTAAAAGCTGGTGAATATAGGATATCTTAGAAATATTTTCTATTATCATCAACTCAACTGTGTTTAATCTGAAATAGATTTCTTAAAGTGCTATTTATATAAGAAAAATCAATGGAAACAATTTGAGGTGGTACAAAAATTATTATTGCTGAGTAAAAATTTCTAATATGTCTACATTCATTTAGTTAGTTTGCATTTTAACCAAAGTAACTATTAGTTTAGGGTGATATTTTCTTCTTTCAAGAATACAATTTATTATTGGAAAAGTACCATCAAGTCATATCAAATTAGCAGTGTAATACCTAGTGAATTATGCAAATAGTGTGCTGTACAAATAAAATAAAACAGACTATAAATTATGTGAGAACAAATGATGGTTAAAATTATACTACATTATATATTAATATAAACATTGTTCATATCCAGTCTATTAATCAAAGATGTGTTTAAAATTAAGCTATTTTTTCTATGTAGCTCATCTCTAGCTGATGAAGAACATATATGGATGGATTAAAAATATATTTAAGATACAATAAACTAGGCACGCTAGGTAATTCAACAAATATATTAAGAATCTGGTATTTATTGTATTTCTGCTGCCATCTCCTATACATGCAATAGTAAAGGTGGATACATTATAAATAAAAGCTATAGGAGTCATAAGAGATTCTCTTAAGAATTGGGAAGCTTGCCTTGGCTGGTTTGGCTCTGTGGATAGAGCATTGGCTGAAGACTGAAGGGTCCCAGGTTTGAGTCAAGTCAAGGGCACATGCCAGGGTTGCAGCTTGATCTCCCATAGGGGGCATGCAGAAGTCCCCCTCTCATCATTGAGGTTTCTATCTCTCTCTCTCTCTCCCTTCCTCTCTGAAATCAATAAAAAATATATTATAAAAAAAAGAAGAATTGGGAAGCTCAAAAAATGTCTCTTCTCTCAGTTCTTAACCATTAATCTCCTAAATCTTAATATTTTCTAAGCAAGTAAAATGCCTTCAACTCTCTGGATAAATGTTTGAGAAGACTCCCAATATCACAGATTCTAAGAAAAATTATATTTTAGAGCAATTAAGAAAATCACAAACTTATCCTATCCAATAAAGAGGTAATATGCAAATTGACTATCACTTCAACACACAAGATGGCCACCCCCATCTGGTCAAAGATAGCCGCCCCCATGTGGACATAAGATGGCCATCACAAGATGACTAGCATGAAGGGCAGTTGTGAGTGATCAGGCAAACAGGAGCCTGAAAGGGAGGCCAGTTAGGGGTGATCAGGCCTGCAGGAGAGAAGAGTTGGGGGGAACTAGGCCTGCAGGGGCGGGCAGTTAGGGGTGACCAGGCAGGCAAGGGAGCAGTTAGGGGCAATCAGGCCGGCAGGGGAGCAGTTAGGTGTCAATTAAGCTGACAGGGCAGTATTTAGGGGGTGATTAGGTAGGCAGGCAGGCAAGCAGTTGGGAGCCAGCAGTCCTGGATTGTGAGAGGGATGTCTCAGATTGGAGGGGGTGCAGGCTGGGCTGAAAGACACACTCCCCTTTGCCCTATGCACCAGGCCTCTAGTATTAAGTAGAAATGCATGACAGGTAGTGTTATAATCCATAGTCCAAATTCAGAGAAACAGTTTTGGTTATTGTACAAAGTATGGACTTTGTAGTAGGAAAGTTGGGTTCAAACCCACTTTATGCTATTATTAGCCTTGTAATCTTGGGCAAATCAATTGCATTTAGATTCTGAGCTTCAACTCCCTTATCTATAAAATAAAGACAATGCTATGTATTCAACATTGCTAAAGAGAGAAGAGGTTTTAGGTTGTAATAAAGAACAAAACAAGCATTTAGTTGTGCAAAAAAAAAAAGAAATCTGACTCTGGAGACACAAATTCAGGTAGCAACTTAAAGAGAACAAAGAAAAGCCAGGTTTATAAAGGCAAAAACACAAGCGAAATTCTTCCATGCAAATGAAGGCTCCCTTGCTAGGTTAACAGGGATTGGTTGGTTCCAATTTGCAGACGAGGGAGGGAGGTGAAAACCACTGGAAAGAAGTCAAGTCTGTATATAGCCACGCAGCAGTTGTTCCAAGAGGCTCACGGCTCATCTTTGAGCTGGGTTTAGTCACAGGTTAGTAGCTCTGAAACTGAGCCACCAGGTTTGCACAGACCCTCTTTCCTTATTAGCATCCCGGCTCTATTTTAAGCAAATCACTTAACAATACATCTTCTATGTCATTTTCCCCATTATCAACATGAATTCTGAGGGTATTATTCGAGACTGGGTGTGTAAAGTTCCTGATCAGTCATTATGTTTGTATTGAGCAGAAAGGCTTATGGTCATTGGTCCCACTATAAAACGTTTCCAGTGAATGAGTTCAAAGCACAATTTAGAAATCTAGTCCAGTTGGACTACAGATGGAAAACAGAGAGAAGATGAAGCCTCTTTCCTCCAAATCAAATCCTCAAAATAGAGAAGAACATGAAGGTCATCTCCCTCCTCTCCAGCCTCAGAACTTTTATGCTCTTTTGGACCATGGACCTTTCTTTCCCCGTGTAGGACAGGAAATGGTTAAAGAAGAAGCTAGCCACTCACTAAGCAGTCTGCTTGTGACTAGAGCTGCATTCCCACTGAGGAAGCACATTCAGGGGCCTGTTGTTAAGCCCCCGTTGGGAAGGAGAACCCTGGGGCACTCTTTTGAAAAGATTTAAAAACCTCTGACATGTTTGCCATCTAAGTAAGTCTGGTGATGCTACAGAGGTGGCACAGGGAAGCTGTGAGCAACTTTAGAAAGTATAAAAATAACGAGCCTTGCTCTTCTTTTGCAAAAAGGGCATGAACAACTCTATGTCCTCCTTTTGCGCCTGCCTGGAGGGGAGAATTCACTCTGGGCACTATTACTCTTTTCTCCTCTTCTCTCCTCTCCT
>JAAGEH010000043.1:21730073-21777678 GCA_011751065.1 Lasiurus cinereus | reverse complement strand
CAACATGAGCAGGGGAGGAAAGACAGGCCCAGTACAGAAGGTCACCAGGGCAGAAAGCCATGAGTTCCTAACAACCAGCAAAACTAGAATAGGACCTCACCAAAGTTAACTTTTTCTCCCGTCGCATGTTGCTGGTTATGCAGTTTGGACCCCCTGACCTTTCATACCACTGGCCATGTGGTTTAGATGCCATGACCTTTCATATCACACTGGTCATGTGGTTTGGAACTCTCCCCCAACCTGTCTGCCCCTGGCATGTTGTTAGTCATACAGCACGTGTCCTTAGAGGATGAACAAGGGAGAGGGGCAGACATTTGCCTCATCTGACTGCCTTGCATGACCATTCTCTCAAGTATTAAGCCCTCAGGACAATGAGGTTCTGACCCACATCAAATAATCTTAAGAACAAAGCTTTGGGTCTGTTGACTACAGAGACAGTGTTTTTGTCAAGCTAGAGAGAACATCTAGGTCTCAGTTTTGTTAATACCATCCAAAAAGAATCTCAAAACACATCCAGAATGGTTTTAGTATTTTATTTTAAAATTTCCCAGTTTTTTAAGGTCTTATCGACAAAAATTACATATTAGCTTGTATAACATGTGAACTTAATATATGTATATATTATGAAATGATTAACGCAATTAAGTTAACAAATACATCCAGTATGTGACATAGTGACCATTTTGTGTGTGTCTGATGTGAAAACTTATGATTTACTTTCAGAAAATTTCTTTTTTTTTAATTATATTTTTTACTGATTTTTAGAGAGAGAGGAAGGGATGGAAATAGAAACATCTAGGAGAGACAAACATCATTGATTGGCTGCCTCCTGCATGCCCCCTGCTGGGGATCCAGGTGGCAACCCAGGCATGTGAGCTGACCCAGAATCAAATCAGTGACCTCTTGGTTCCTGGGTGGATGCTCAAACACTGAGCTACACCAGTCAGGCTCAGCAAATTTCATCATACAATACACTATCATTAAATATAGTCGCCATGCTGTACATTAAATATTCACAACTTACACATCTTAGAAAGTTTATACAGCTCCTGGTATCCATTGTTCTGCTCTCTGGGTTCTTTGAGTGGAGCTTTTTTAGATTTCACATACATAACATCTAGATGTACATGAATTACATAGTATTTGTCTTTCTCTGTGTAGTTTATTTCACTTAGCCTGGAGTCTTCCAGATTCATCCAACTTGACAGGAACAGCAGGATCTTCTTTTGATGGCTGAATAGGAGTATGGAAACTCGCCTTGGCTATTGTACAATGAACATGGGAGTACAGATGATTTCTCTATAGGATATTTCTTTGACTATGTAGCCAGGAGTGGGGTTGCTGGATCCTATAATAGTTCTATTTTTAATGCCCTGAAGAACTTCCATTTATTTGTTATATTGGTGGTACCAAATTATATGTCCATCAATAGTGTACTAGGTTTCCTTTTCTCCAAGACCTCACTAACACTTATCACTTGCCTTTTTGATGAGAGTTATTTTAACAGGTGTGAGGTAATATCTCATTGTGGTTTTAGTTTTCATTTCCCTGGTACTAGTGATGTTGAACACTTTTTCATGTACCTGTTGGCCATTTATATTTCTTCTTAGGAGAAATGTCAGCTCAGGTGCTTTGTCAATTTTTTTATTATTATTGGTTTATATTTTATTATTGATGTGTAGGAGGTTTTTCTATATTTGGGATATTATTTCATTAGAAATATGGTTTGCAAATAGTTTCTCCAGTTCTGTAGTAGTCTTTAATTTTGGTATTTTTTTTCTTTTCTGTAGAGAAACTTTTATTTGATGTAACGACTTACATTTGTCTACTTTCTGCTTTTGTTGCCTGTGCTTTTGGTGTGATCTAAAGAAATCATTGCTAAGACCAATGTCAAGGAGCTTTTCCAGAGCAATGTGTAACCAAGTATCTGGGAATCCATGGCCCACTCATGTTGACATATAAATGTAACCATCATAAGCAGACAGCAAACTGCACATAAGAAAAGTAGTAAAGTCCTTGCCAAGAATGCAAGGGTCTCTCTAGCATAAATGTACCTTTTTAAAACCCAAGCTTTCAATATATATTTAAATGAGCAAGAACTATAGCCAGAATGCTGTTTTATGTTCATTGTAACTATATATTACCAAAATAAATTTAAAACAATTTTAAATCTTAGACTCTATAAAATATTTATTATCGTTATTTCATGTTTTGCACAATTCCCTCATTGTAAAAGTACCTAGTTGAAAAAAAATTGTTTTGAATATACATTTTTATTTATTTCAGAGAGGAAGAGAGAAATAGAAGCATCAATGATTAGAGAGCTTCCTGCATGATGAGCTGCTTCCTGCATGTCTCATACTGGGAACCAAGCCCATAACCTGGGCATGTGCCCTGACTGGGAATTGAACCGTGACCTCCTGGCTAATAGTCAATGCTCAACTACTGAGCCATGCCAGTCAAGTGAAAATCCAACAATTTTTATCAAGCACATGTCATGCCATTTGGCTGCATATTTCTAAAAAAATTTAAGTGACATAACTTTTTTACATAAATAGATTATATATAAAGTCATAAAATATGTTAAGTATTATTCTTCATTTCTCATTTAGGAGAATGTTTAAACCATTAACTTTCGAATCCATAAAGCAAGAAAAATACACTTAAGGTAAAAATCACTTGGCATTTTCCCTTCAAATAGCTCCATAGGGGAGTTTATTTGATTTTCACAGCAGCTATTCCATTTTTTTCTTTGACATTAACTCACTTTGGAGTGACAGTTATTTTTTATGTTATTCCCGGATTTTATGAAAAGAGGATAAATTATATGTGTAACACTAAAAGGGAGTAAAAAAAAATCTGTTTTTGAAAATATACAGGATACCTTAAGATAACTGATACCTTAAGATACCTTAAGCCAAAACCGGTTTGGCTCAGTGGATAGAGTGTCAGCCTGCAGACTGAAAGGTCCCAGGTTCCATTCTGGTCAAGGGCATGTACCTTGGTTGCGAGCACATTCCCAGTGGTGGGGGTGCAGGAGGCAGCTGATCAATGTTTCTAACTCTCTCTCCCTCTCCCTTCCTCTCTGTAAAAAAACAATAAAATATATATTTTTTAAAAAGATAACTGATTAAGAACAAATAGTCTTGGCTTTCTTCTATTAAGTTTATTTTTTATTTTCACAGTTTTATTTTATTTTTATTTGTTCTTCTGTGTCCTTGCACTCTTCATGCTTGATCAGTATTTTTTGTTTTGTTTTGTTTTAAAAAAATTATCATGGAATTTTACAGCATTAGGTGATTTATTGTGCTATTGTACCACTAGAATGACAGTATTTTCTGTGAATTTTAACATAATAGATCATAAAAGCAGTTGGTTTTTCCCCTACAAGGGTATCTAAGCAATAAGTCTTCAAAATTGATAGGACAAAGTGTGTTTTAAAGTTGAAGACATAAAGAGAACTGATATATGGTACATGAGGTTGAGTTTTTCTTCCATAAACATTTAATTTTAAATAAAATAGATGATTATTGCTGAGCATAAAAATTAAATTATATATTGATTAAAACAAAATATATAATCTTATTTTTATACAATGAGATGCATAATAAAAGTAAAAAATAGAGCATTTTTACAATGAGAACCAATTGCTGCTTTTTATAAAAAGTAACTATATACAGTTGGCACTCTGCATCTGTGGGATCCGCATTATGATTTCAACCAACCTTGAATGAAAAATATTTGAGAGAAAAAAGTTATATGGTTGCTAGCATATACTCTGTCATTAGGCCTATGATAGTTGTATCTGTACAATCATGTGCTACATAAAGAAGTTTTGGTCAATGACAGGCTGCATTTAGAATGGTGGTATACAGTATAGCCTAGGTGTGTGGTAGACTATACTACCAAGTTTGTGTAAGTGCACTCTATGAAGTGTGCACAATGATGATATTGCCTAGCAATGCATTTCTCAGACATATCCCTCTTGTTAGGTGGCACGTGACTGTACTGAACATACATAGATGTCTTTTCTTGTCATTTACATAGCATTTACATTGTACTAGGTATTATAAGTAATATAGAGATTATTTAAAGAGGATGTGGATAGGTTATATGCAAATACTATGCCATCTTGTGTAAGACACTTGATCATTCATGGATTTGGTATCTGTAGGGGGTCCTGGAGCCAATCCTCCTTAGATACCTTAGATGGACTTTAATAGGGTCTAGAATTTATCAGAGGAAATAAAATCATAGTACTTCATGTCTTTAAAAATACATTTTTTATTTACAATATATAAATACATGTTAAAATATGAATATTATCAGTATAAAATAAATGATTCAAATTAAGATTTAACAATGGCCAATAAATGTATAAAGTCATATCTACCCACCCTAATTATTAAGATAATGCAGTATAAAGCCACCAGATTAGAAAAAAATGAAAGATTAATAATAACCCATATATATTTAGGATGAGGTGGAAGAGACCTTTTCATATATCCTATTGGTAGACATGTATGGTGATGCAACATTTAGAGAGGGCACATTGGCAACACTTAAAGTAGCAATACCATCTGGTAGAGAAAGTTAAAAATCATTTTTGTTTTTATTCAAATCCTTGGAATGATTCAGATTTCACCCCCAATAAAAAGACAAAGGTTTTACAAGGTAACTATGTTTACTCCCAGTAAAAGGAATGCTTTTATAACGTAATTTTTATGAACTCCCTATACTCTTTGGACTCTCTAACCTTCTTCCCCTTATAGCTGCCCATACCTCACTGGTTCACCCACATGGGTCTCTTTGATATTTTTCCAACATGTTAAGTGTGGTTTCAGCTTAAGGATTTGTTCATTTCTCTATCTAGAACGTTCTTCCTCATAGATCTATTTAGTACACATATTTGCCTGCTTTGATCTTTAGGCAAATCTTACAATATCAAAGAGGTATATCTTGGCTATCATACTCAACACTGTATGTTGTCTTCTAACCTTTACTTCTCTACAGAGTCAATCCCCGCTCCCTGTCTAAAACACAGCTTAATACATATTTATTGAATTATAAAGCATTGTTAATTTTTTTTCTATTTTAGCATGGCTTAGTATTTAAAAAAATCTAGATGCCCTAAATGTCCATCAATGTAAGCCAACCATATATCCAAATATTAGACAAAGTTGAAATGAATGTGGAAGATTTATACATCACCAAATGAAATGGCATAAAAAACACATTTTCAAGTGACTAAAGCAAGTTTTAGAATCAGTAAGCTATGACCTAATTGTATAGAGGAAGGGGAGCATCTACCTATAAATTTCTGTGCTACCTAAGGGAAGGTCTCTACAAATGCACTCCAAACTAATAACAGTCTAGTAACAGTCATAACATTTGGGAGAGAAGGGAGATGTGGCAGGAAGGGAAAGTACTTGTGAAAAGTAATTTATGCATTGTTGAGTTATTTTTAGCAAGAATATAACGATGTATGGATGCGTGTGTGACTGTGTTTCTAAAATAAAAATAAAGTGAGTGATCTGACAAGTTCAGAAGAATGCCAAGTCTCTTTGGGATGAGATAACATTTGAGTAGAAACTTAAAATATTCATGCACTTTAAAAAGCAAAGTCTGTGGGACGGGAAAAAAAGAATAGGAAAATAGGACATCTGAGGTGGAAGTGTACATTGGAATATACTTTTGGTGGTAGAGGTGACTAGGGGGAATGCCAGTTACACAATTTCAACTTGAGTAGAAGTTTCTTTTATGACTGAATTGCTCAGGTATGGGAAAGAGTGAGTAAGGCAGGGGTATAAAAGGCTTTGCACAGATCAGCACTGGGTACTTTAGTTTGTATAAATAGGAGGCCATGGGAGTGGGTGGGCTTTATTTAAATAAGAAAGTTATCCTGTTAAAAACGATATTTAAAGAATATCAGATTGACCCAGTTGGGCAGAACAAGGCAGTAAGAATTAATTTTCCCGGCTGAATGTGGTTAGAATCTGCAGCAGAGCTTCTGATAGGAATGAGGGCTTCTGGGGAGATGAGTCACAGCACAGGCAGATGTGCCCTTTTACATGAAAACCATTAGGCAAAGATTTCTGTCTGCTTGTTTTCCCTTTATACCTTATCACACAATATCAACATGGCACTCTGGCTTTGGAATAGGAATTTACCAAACGTAATAAGGTCACTGTAATTATTTATGTCAGCAAACTGTGATGCTTTTAAGAATTGCATTTCTTATTCTTGCCAAATTTAATTGTATTTCTCTTTGCTTCATTATAACATATTCATCCATTCCTTCGATTAGAAATTTAAAAAAAAATGCCATGCCCTATAAGCCACTAATTCTGGTAGGGACTTGGAATCAAATGAACAGAAATAAAAACAGGTGTAATTCTGGGATATAGTGGGAAAGATACAAAGTATGATGATAAATGAAAACATAGTTTTGAAGGCTATGAAGATAGAAAATTAAGGGGGAGGAAAATGAATGCAGATTGTAATAATTTTTATAAACAACATTAACAGAATATTCTACTGAAAAAATATAAGTATTTAATTTATAGATGATCTCTTTGTTAAGAAAACATATAAACTATTATAAAATATGTGAGAGAACTAGCCATGCATGAACAGAAAAATGAACCTCAAAATGTATCAGCAGTAGTGCTAAGGCCTGTGGCCCAGAAAGAGCTGAGTTACCTGGAGGAAGTAAGCTACATGAATTGAAGTGAGTAGAAGAGCTTTTCTCTCCCCCAGGACAGGTGGAGCTTAAGCCTCGCTTCTCATTCAGCTCACTACTAGGCTGTTTCCAGGGTGATTTCAACCAAGAGGTCTTGTGTTTTTCCCTCTCCTTAAAGATATTGGTTAGTGTGATTTGCTCAGAATAGGTCTCTGCTGCCTCCTTCAAGCGATTTTCTTTCCATGAATGGAGGAAAAATCCTTACATCTTTGGGGCTTTAAATGTCCTCTAAGGTGCTATTTCCATCCCCTGCTTGCCTTGAATGCTGAGCAAGGTCAATATCTTTCACTTTTCTCTCCTCCACACATTAACAATATTCCTAGCCTAAATTGTAGTTTTTCTCTCATGTGTTAAAAACCTGGTACAAATTAGTATTTCCACGTATATTTTTGAAGATGTTCCTTCAAACACTAGGTAGAAGAAAAGCATAAGATCATGAATGAGTACCACTTGTTAAATTATTTTTTTTCTGCCATAGAGCTAATTAGTTGGAACTTACGCTCCCTTCATTGGAGTCAGGAATGTCTTGTCAGTGAGGTTAATGATTATATATGCCTGAGTTTAAAATAAATGCTCTATGGTTCTTACTATAATAATTGCTATCAAACCATATATTTAAGCTCACATCTATATTAATATTTCAAACAAATAAGTTTCTAAAGGAAATATCATTATGCTACATTTTAGTCCATTTAGTTTTGTTTGAAATGAATAGAAAACACAAAGGATCATCTAATTTGCTAAACTTCCTGGGGGGAAAGGTAGAAAATCATATTAAAAGTGACAATGACAAATATGTTCTCCCATGCAGTTATTATTTTTCTTTTGCTGTGCAGAAGAAGCTTTTTATTTTGATGTAGTCCCCTTTGTTTATTTTCTCTTTAGTCTCCATTGCCCTAGGAACTGTGTCTGTAAAGATATTACATATGTCTTCTATTTTCTGCCTAAGGAGTCTTATAGGATTTTTATGGTTTCCCATCTTACTTTTAAGCCCTTTAGATATTTTGAGAATTTTGTGTGTGTGGGGGGGGTATGGTGTAAGTTGTGATCTAGTTTCATTTTTTTGCGTGTAACTGACCAAATTTCCAAGCACCATTTATTGAAGAGACTGCCTTGACCCATTGTATGCTCTTGCCGCCTTTGTCAAATATTAATTGAGCATAGTGGTTTGGGTCAGTTTCTAGGTTCTATGTTCTGTTCCTTTGGTCTATATGTCTGTTCTTATGCCCGTACCAGGCAGTTTTGAGAATCATGGCTTGATGATATAGCTTGATATATGGTATTGTTATCCCTCCAACTTTGTTCTTCATTTTTCAGGATTGATGTGGCTATTCAGGGTCTTTTTTTTATTCCAGATGAATTTTGGGAGAGTTTGTTCTAGATCTTTGAAATATGCTATTGTACTTTAATGGGGAGTGCATTGAATCTGTAGATTTCTTTGGGTAGTATGGACATGCTATTTCAGATAAGGGTTTAATCTTCAATATTTGAGAATTCATACAATTCATATAACTTAACAAAAGGAAGATTACGGATCCAATAAAAAAAATGGGCAAAGTAACTAAGTAGACACTTTTTGCAAGAGGACATAGAGAAGGTGAAGAGACATATGAAAACATGCTCAAAGTTGCTAATCATCCAAGAGATGCAAATCAAAATGGCAATGAGGTACCATCTCACATCTGTCAGAATGGCTATCATCAACAAATCAGCAAAGGACAAATGCTGGCAAGGATGAAAAAGGAATCCTCATGCACTCCTGATGGGAATGAAGACTGGTGCAGCCACTGTGGAGAATAGTATGGAGTTTCTTCAAAAAACTAAAAATGGAACTACCATTTGACCCAGTAATCCCACCTGTAGGAATATATCACAAGACACTAGAAACACCAATCAGAAAGGATATATGCACCCTAATGTTCATAGCAGTACAATTTACAATAGCTAAGATTTAGAAACAACCTAAGTGCCCATTAGCAGATGAGTGGATTAAGAATCAGTGGTTCATCTACATGGAATACTATACAGCTATAAAAAAGAAGGAACTTTTATCATTGGCTACAGCGTGGATGGAACTGGAGAGCATGATGCTAAGCAAAATAAGTCAGTCAGAGAGAAATAAATATCACATAATCTCATTCATATCCTATCTAATAAAAGGGTAATGTGCAAATTAACTGTCACTCTGTCAGAAATATGGCAGTGCCCATAGCCACAAAATGGTGGCACCCAGTCTCCTCAGCCCACTGGAGTCCCACAGTTCTTGGGGGGAAGTAAAGGGGTACCACTAAGAGTAGCAGCATGAGAGGCCTGGCAGAATGCTTGCCTTCTTGTCACAGAAATGAATTAAGCGTCCCACCCCCACTCTAGAGGGCCTCTAGGCAGTGCATGCACGTGGCCTTCTACATGGAAGCTCTGCAAGCACATCCCTCCCGGCTGTCCCTTAGGCTGGCTGCTTAGGTTGTCTTTCCTCCTGTGTCTGGAAAGAGGCTCAGGACTCACAGTTGCTGGGTGTTGCTGCCCCTGGGACTGCAGCACCCCCGGCTGCAGGGCACTGGCATGCTCCGGAGCTGGGTGCTGCTGTGGGAAGCAATGCCCACTCTCTGAGATCCACCTGCATCTGGCATGTTCAGGGGAGGCAGCTGGGAACAGACAGATCCTGGGCTAGGGAGTAGGGGGTCGGGTAGGAAGCAAGCAGGAGCAAAGGAGGTCAGGGCGATTAATTCCAATGGATCTCACTCCAAGGCTTCATTCAAATGCAGAAAGCTCTCTGGTGAAGTCAGAGCCTGGGACCTCCGCCTCAGGCTTCTCTGACTCCCCCACTCTTAGGCCCCAGCTCACCAACTTCAGGGATGGAGGATGTTTAAGAAACCAGCCTGTAGAGTTGGGAAAAAGTGCGGGAGCATCCCTCCATTCGCTTCTGTCTGTTTTCTCTTTGTGAATCCCATTTCCGGTTTTCTAAACTTTCTCAGGGTGACCTGGCTTTGGACGGCAAAACCAGATTCCTTTACAGTTTCACAGCAGACCTCATGGGCTGATTCTGTTGCCTCACCCTCTGAAACCAGCAGGTGTATACGTTGTGTTCATGTGTAAACATTCAAACCTGTAGAGAACTTCTATGAGTTTACTTGAGCCAAAGTGTCCACACTTGCTGGGAATCAGAATCTCAAGGGGTTGGGACGATGATCCAGAGAATGGCTGTTTCTCACTTTGTTATATTCATTCTTCTTTTTTAAAAAATTTAATATATTTTCATTGATTTCTGAGAGGAAGGGAGTGGGAGAGAGAGACAGACATCATTGGTGAGAGAGAATCACCTGTTGGCTGCTTCCTGCATGTCTCCAACTGGGGATTAAGCCTACAAGGAGGTAAGCATCCCACCCAGGCTGCAGAGAACTTCCGGGCAGCAGGTGTGGAGTGGCCAGACTGGCAGAGAGCAGAGAACATGGGGAGTAGGCCTAAGCCATCAGGGCTCCCAGACTGGAGAGGGTGCAGGTCAGGCTGAGGGACCCAACCCCCCATGCACAAATTCTGTGCATGGGGCCTCTAGTGTGGGATATAATGATCAACATAATTTGATGCACAAAAATAGATACAGAGACAAATGGCAGGGGAAGTGGTAGTGTGGTAGTGTGGGGTGGAGGGGCATGTAGGGGAGAGTGGGGAGGAGTTGTTGGGGTTAGAGAACAACCAAAGGACTTGTATGCATGCATATTAGCATAACCAATGGACACAGACACTGGGACAATGGGGGCTTGCCCACGTAGGAATGCTTGGTGGGGGGTCAACTGGAGAAAAAGGAGACATATGTAAAACTTCAGACAACAAAATAAATAAATAAAAGTGACAATGAAGGAATACACATAGTGCAAATGTGATTTATCTGTAATCTTCAGAACTTCTATAGATAGTTTCTCCTCCAAAGGAACCTAGGAGTAGAAAATGTATTACCCACATAATTTGATTAGAAATAATGAGCCTTACAGTCATTCCATTGGTCTCTAATACCAAGAAAAGTGGAGATTTTAAAACTTCACCTTTGCCAAAACCAGTTTGGCTCAGTGGATAGAACGTAGGCCTGCGGACTGAAGAGTCCCAGGTTCGATTCAGGTCAAGGGCATGTGCCTTGGTTGTGGGCACATCCCCAGTGGGGAGCATGCAGGATGCAGCTGATCGATGGCTCTCTCTCATCGATATTTCTAACTCTCTCTCCCTCTCCTTTCCTTCTCTAATAAATCAATAAAATATATTTTAAAAATAAATTTAAAAAAATAAAACCTCACCTTCCTACAACTATTTTTGTTCTGTTTTAGAGTTTCGTATTTGGAGTATGTTGTTCTTTATAAAAATGGAGGAGGAGGAGACATGGAAAGAAACAAATAAGAAGGAAACATGAAAGAGTTTGTGTGGCAGAGCATTTCAAAGTCATATTTCCTTTCCCCTTAATTATTTTCCAGCCTCCCTTATCATATGGTGGAAAACAAAACTAATCCTGGTATGTAGTCTACCAGACAAGTTATGAAATTGATGGCATCATAGAACTAGTAGTGTTTTCTCAGCTCTGAGACCGGGGGATTTAAAGATTTGGGTTGAAAACCTACTGAAATTACACTTTGCTATGTATATTTATTGAGACGCATTGGTAATAAAAAACAGCTTAGCTGGTTGAAAACTGTCTGCAGTAGCAACTTGCTGACAATGAATCGTGAATTGCCCTGGCTTCAGACAAGCAAGATGGGGACAGAAGCGGAGCAATTGCAATCACAATGTTGCAGATGACCTCCACCAGCTGGAATGTTGCCCACTGACACTGCTGCTCACCTTGATTAATAACCATCCTTTACAGCACCTGGATCGTTAAAAAGTGTCACTTCACATTTTCAAGCTTGGTTAATAATTAAATCTGCATAAACATAGATTTATAATCTGTGGTGTACATGCCCATAATTTCAAATAACAAGGACATATGCAAACTGTGGAAATATGACAAACTGACTACTCAAGATTCCAGCCATATAAAGTGTGAAATAATGTGCTCATAATGCTGGGAAAATTTTTCCTGGAAGCTGCTGATTGCCTTTTTTGGAAAGTGCTGAGTGATAGTTTAAACTAAGATTTGTTACTCCCAAAATGAGACTGCCTCTGAGGGCAATGGAACACTGTTTACTGTGAATGGAGCGGTGACTTATGCTTGACACTTCTTGCCCAGGTGAAGAAAGGAACCATCATATTGTAAGGCTTAGAAAATGTCCTGCTGTGTGTGTGTGTGTGTGTGTGTGTGTGTGTGTGTGTGTGTTAAGCCAGATATTTGCAGTCATCAGACAGACTAGGACCTTTTAAAATTTTTATTAGTATTTTTAAAGATATATTTTTATGGATTTCAGAAAGGAAGAGAGAGGGAGAGGGAGAAAGAGAAACATCAATGATGAGAGTCATTGATCAGCTGCCTCCCACAGGGCCCCTGATGGGTTGGAGTCCTGATTGAGAATGGAACCATGACCTCCTGGTTCGTAGGTCTGTGCTCAACCATTGAACCACACCAGCTGGACAAATGTCCTTTTTTGTAATATGCTTTTTATGTAGAAGAAGATGAAGATAAATATGGTAATTACCACTTTTTCTAATAGTTTGGCCAGGTTAGGGGGAGGTAGGCAATAAAATGTTAAGGTAATGTTTATCGAATATTGAGAGCTTGTTACTTATTTTGTTATAACAAATATCAGAGATGTGTGAGTTGACAAGACTTCTGATCTTCTCTTTCACAATATTTAAAAATGTGGGTTTCCATTCATCCCATGGGGAGAGACAACTCCAGCGTCTCTTGGCCTCTTTAGTAACACCAGGACTCTTAAGGTCTCTCAACTCTTTTAAGAATGTTTGCTAAGATTCCTCATTTCCAGTAAACACTCAAGGTGCCCTTCTCTCCATTCTTTTTTGCTGTTGTTTTCTCTCAGCCCTTTAATCGCTCATGCGTAGCACCCTAGAGAGGGCAGCCCCCTTCATGAAATGCCTCCTGGAGCACCGCTAACATGAAATGGGTCCTAAAGACTGTGGGAATTGATGGAGTCAGGCACCAGGCATGGCCTGAAACCAACACATTTAAAATGTTAGACTAGCCTATTTTTCAAATTATCTCTCTCACCCTACTACTAGCTATGTTTCACCTGCTAATTTTCTTTTCCTTAGTTCCAAGTTTTCCAACATTTGCTGAATAATTTCTCTATCATATCCAATCACGTATTATTCCCTCTTCACGGCTCTCTATCATAGCAACTCTTTCAGGCACTCTCCCCCTTCTCTTTCTGAACTTCTTTTTTTTTCAATAAAAATAAGGCATTTTTTTGTTTAAAATTGTGTTCTGGGGTCCTTTACATATCGAAATAGTTAAAGTGTTATTGGAGAGTTGTGTGGATTGCCCTTCTCCTTAGCGATGGGGGTGGAGTTCTTGGAAAACTGCTGGAATAAGAATTTCTGGAGGCCCCATGGGAAGATGAGGTGTGGTAGAAAGCTTTATTTGCATGTAATTACACCCCTAGGTTTTCAGTCCTGTTTCCCTTAAACCAGTCCTGAAAGGGGTATAGCAGGGAACCCAGCAGAGTTAAAAGCACAGCCCAGCTAGTTCCAGTCCATCAGTCCCTTGTGTGAGGGGTCCACATGCAGTGGGCCATGTGGACTGGAGCAGAGTCTGAGAACCCTGAAGCCAGGAGTCAGGCAAGAGCAGCAAGAGTGTAAGAAGAAGAGGACAAGAGTGCAGGAGTTTATGTATCTCAGATTTCAAGCCCTTGCAGTGGCCACATCCATTCTGGCCAATGACGTGCTGCCAGGTGGGCCCAACATGCAAGCATCATCACTACTTCACCCAGACTTTACTGGGCACATGGATAATTTTTGGTCTACCCTCTGTTCCTTTCCAGTTAACTAAAACTCGGTTAAATGCAAGACAATCAAAACCTTTTGTTAACAAAAAGTAAGAGAGAAAGAATGACCAAAAAAAAAAAAACGGTAATAAATTGAAACGACTTTTTCATTCTCTTCCCTCATCTATCTCTTACAAAAATATTTACAGCAGTCCTTTAAGAAAGGTGATACTATCTCCAATTTTCCAATATGGAAACAAGGCTTTAAGATATTAATGAAGTGGCCTAATTCACATAATGAAGTTGCAGAAGTTGTATTAAAACCAGTCTGTAAAACCAGCTTTCCCTGAGTGTGAAGGCATGTTTGTGTGTATGCATGTGTCTCTGTGTGTGAGCAGGTGTTTTATATAGTACTTCACACCAAACGGTATCAAATGCATGATACAGGACCAGCATGCTTCCAAATATCAGATGGAAAACATATAAACGCTTATTTGTTAAAGCTTATTTGTTGTCAAATAATTCAAACTGATTACATTCCCTCCAGATTTGAGATAGAAAAAAAATACATTTTCTAAAGACCAGGAGACACTACCTGTCATTGTTGAGGTCTATTTCATGAGATGGCCAACTCTTGTTGCAATGGAGGCTGAGAAATTGCCTGTGTGCCACTTGCACATATTAAAAAAAGAGAGTGGGCAGGTTCTCTAGCAAGAGAAGAGAGAAGGAAATGGCTAATGGTCAGACAGCCAACTCTACCTAGCACATTCCGGAAGGATAAAAGAAGAGTTTGTCTGGTTAAAATGGGTTTAAACACTCCAGACGAGAATACATATGCAAAGTATTATGGGTACAGAGTATTCAGAAAATGGAACAAAATGTGTTCCATTTTCTGAATACTCTGTACTAGAGAAAAGTTAGAGAGAGAGGTAAACATGCTTTTTTAGCAAGTGTATCTACATTTTTTTAGTTGTCACATATTTCTTCATACTTAGTACAAAATTATGCTTTCTCTCAAGTTATGATTGAGAAATTTTATTTCAAATGCCCCAGTTATCATTTTAAAAAAACTTATCAGATATAAGCCTCCTGTGTTCCCACTAAATCATAAAAAAAATATTTGGTACAGCTGATTCCTAATAAATAGAAATGTGCACAGCTTTCTGTTGCACCTTTCGTCTTTCTGCAGGTATAGCCATACTTATATTTATGGGCAAAAAGCAATCAGAAGGAATTGAGGGCAGGATTTAGTGGTTCTTTCTCTCTCGCAGTGGTGACCACATGGAGAAGAGCTTTGCATTAAATAGCTGATGTAGTGCTGCTTGCTCTCAGTGGCTAGTTTATCAAAACCTTAGAACAGGAAAACTTTAAGTAAACGTAAGCCAGAGTCCAATCCTCTTGTTATATGTTCCCACTTGGGGAAGTAATAGAAAGTCACTCCTCTGGTGAAAGGATTTTCTTTGGCCCCCAAGTTAACTACAATGATCATTTGCTAGAATCAGAGCCATGTGACAATTCAATAGCCCTCTGCCTGTGTCTTCTACAGTCAGAGGAGGAGATTGAGATAGCTACACCAGTGGGAAGTCCTAAAAGGAAAAGATTAGTGTAAAAAAGGGGATGCTATTATTTTAAAGCACCTTTGGAGTTTTCCCGTGATAGAATCAGGAAATATCATGCAGGCTTTTGGCATCTCTCCCACCACAAACACCTCAGAGTATTGGACTACAAGCAATTTTCAGAATGATAGGATCTGAAGCATCTCAGATTAAGAGACTTGCAGAATCAATATAACTCCCTATCAGTCAGAAACACAGAAGATTCATTTCAGGTATCTAGCAGAGTATAAAGCCACAGGTTCCTCTACTCCCAGTGAACTGTATTTCTGTCTAAATAAAGTTACTAAAACCAGCCTGTTGATCATGTATTGGTCAGGCTATTTTTCTCTGATTAACGGAATCACATTTCATGTCAATACTGTTATCATCATGACTGGCTAGTTTACTAACATTAATACTAGGAAGAGAGCAAAGGGGAGGTCAGATGTGATAAGCATCGCCACCTGGGCAGCTTCACCAGAAAGCCACAGCTTCATGTTCCCCAGGGAACCACCAATCCATTCCCTGCAGATCACTGGGGGGAAGGGATGGAACAGAGGGGGAGATGGGTACATGTGCAGTGAAGTTGGGAGTGACGTGGGAAAAGTGCTTGTCTCTCAGTCTAATCCTGGGAGCAATGGATTGGCTAGGGAGAGACTGTCATCAGAAGTGCATGAAATCTTGAAAGGTTCAAATCCTTAGACAAAGAGTTCCTGTTCTCTTGGTGCTTCCTCATTCTTGCTTTCTCTGGCTCTATGACAAGTCATTGCAGTTATCCTATGAGTCCCTGTGTTCTCTCTCCATGGCCATGTGGCCTTAAGCAGCCACATGGTCCATGGCTATGCATACCCCACACACAATGAACTCAGCTAGGAACACAAGCTAAGGTAGCCAATGCTGGTCTGGTCTGGACTTTAATATGGAACAGAAATTCTGGGCAGTGGACTTAATTCTGCCTGCTGAAGATAAATTTGGACTTCTTCCATGGTGAGACTGATAGAGATGGAACCTTGAAAAGGAACCCCTTAATTTTACATCACCAATAAAGCTTTCCAGGAAAGCCCATCCTCCCGTCGGGCTTCAGGAAATTATTTTCCTCATGGTACCCCAAAAACTCCACTTCCACTGATAACAATACTATAGCATACTCTTCTGAAATTTTCTACTACTTTTTGAAAGTAGCCTAGCCATCCTGTTTTTGGTATGGATTTCCTTAACCGAGAAGAATTTCTGATATTTGAATTATCCATTAAGAGTACACCCTACCTTCTCACTATCACTGAACTTAAATGTCTGTACCATAATTAAAATAAATGATTAGAATTACATATTTGTAACTATCATATTTTAGACCATGAATTTCTTGAAGGCAAGATGTATGTTTTAGCTATTTCTGGTTTTCAGATATAGCTCAAAAACTAGTTTGTTTGTTTTTAAGAAAACACAATGAGTATATTCAATCAGTTTTTTAGTAATTCTTTATTGTTAAAATATTACATATAATATTACATGTATCTCTTTTTTTTTCTCATTGACCTCTCCCCAGCCACCCCCAACCCCAGCACATGGACTTACCACCCTAGTGTCTGCGTCCATTATGCTTATATGCATGCATACAAATCCTTTGGTTGATCTCTTCCCTCCCCATCTCCCCTGCCTTTTCTCTGAACTTTGACAGTCTGTTTGACATTTTTCTGTCTCTGAATCTATTTTGTTCATCAGTTTATGTTGTTCATTATATTCCACAAATGAGTGAGATCATGTGATATTTATCTTTCTCCCTCTGGCTTATTTTGCTTAGCATATTGCTCTCCAGGTCCATCCATGCTGTTATGAATGGTAAGAGTTCTTCCTTTTTTATAGCAGCATAGTATCCCATTGTATAGATGTTTCACCATTTTTAATCCTCTTATCTGCTGATGGGCACTTAGACTGTTTCCAAATATTAGCTATGGTGAATTGTGCTGCTATGAACATAGGGGCACATATATCCTTTCTGATTGCTATTTCTGATTTCTTGGTATATATTTCTGGAAGTGGGATTACTGGGTGAGGAGGTGGAGAAAAGGAACCATCATACACTGCTGGTGGAAATGCAGACTGGTACAACCACTGGGGAGAGAACACTATGGAGTTTCCTCAAAAAACTAAAAATGGGGCTTAATCAGTTTTGATAAAAAAATAATGCTAATATTTATTAGGGGTTGTCAAATAAAACAGCTTAAAACATTTTATCAAAAAGCAGTTTTAGAATGGAAGAATTTGGTTTCTTCCCTCTTGTAAGTATAGATATCAGGGAATATATGCCGTAACTGAATTTCTCCAAGGGGCAATTGTGGGTATAGAAATGATTAAGTCAATGTGAGTTCTTGGGTATGGAAAAATTGAGGGAGCTTTCTTATTATTTTTACTTACAATGTAAAAATAGTCTTACTAGTTTCAGAGAAAAAAAGGAAAGAGAAATAGAAACATCAATGATGAGAGAGAATCACTGATCAGCTGTCTCCTGCACAGTCCACACTGAGGATTGGAACCTGCAACCCTAACATGGGTTGAATTCTGAGGAGAAATCTGACTGTGACCTCCTAGGTCATAGGTCAACATTCAACCACTGAACTATACTGGCTAGGCTTTATTTGCAATTTTTAACACGAGCTCTTTGAACATACATGCTTTTATATAAAAGCAGCACAATTTTTCCCCCTTGTTTTCTTGTCCTCCCCTCTCATGAATCCTTTCTATCAGCAGCCCTCCTCTGTTCTGTTAACCCATTCTATGTAAAACTTCTGTACTTACTAATAAAATCCTACAGAGGCACATGTAGGCACAAGTACACATTTGTATAGATATAGGACACTATGCATTATTATTGCTAGTGTTTCATAAATACATCACACTCTTGAATCTTTCACTTATTCCTCAAAAATACTTCATGAAAATCACTCCAAGTCACCTAGTATAACTGTGATATATAATTAAATCTTAAAATAATATTCCATGGCATGTTGTCAAAGAAAACAAGAGCTCCAAGTCACCTGATATAACTGTGATACACAATTTAATCTTAAAATAATATTCCATGGCATGTTGTCAAAGAAAACAAGAGTTGAATAGGAATTAAAAGCAATAAAAGTAGTTTTTATTCCAAAAATATTGCAATTGGGGAAAAGGAAATCTCAGTATGCAACTGGCCTCCATTCTGACCACAACGCGAACAGCTGGGGGTTTATGGCAGAGCTAGGGTCAGTGAATGGAAAATTACTAAGAGAAAACATTAAAAAATAAAGGATGATTCTGGCTAATCCAACTTCTTGTTGATAGGAGGCCAAAGTGGAGACTTGGTGGAAGATGAGGAATTTGATATGATGTCAAAGATAATCAGATTTCTAAGTAATCAGAACCTGGGTATTCTGGCTAAATTGTCCTCGAAAATTTCTTACTATAACTGGGTTATACTGGCCTAACAAAGATAAATGCCAAGCTTGAAGCCTAGTTAAGAAGAGGGCTTATAGGAACCTGAATAATTGGTCAACGCGAGGGTCTTTACCCATATGTAACAAAATTTATTCAGCTCTCATATATTATTTCTAAACATTTATCTATGGTTAGTCCTGCTTTAAAGTTATGTTCCTAAGGGCTGGAGTTATTTTATTTCCATGAATATGTTCCCAGGTATAGGATTGGTGGGAGAAAAGTTGTATAATTGTAGTTTAAAATAAATTTACCCAAAGACTTCAATCTTGGGTATGAGAGGCTCTCCTGCCCCAAAAGGTACCTTTCTAGACTCTTTCACATAAGAACACAGAACCAATTCTGCCATTTATCCACAGTGGGCTTTGCATTATTCTCTTAGTTTGCATTAGCAGACCTTTTCAACAAATGCTATGTAAATATCCTGGTGGTCACATTGAATGCTTGGTCTGATACAAAGAAAAGGAAAAGAGCGCTTTAATATCACAGATGCCTCTTAAAAATAATCTATGACCTTTGTGCTAAGATTCACAGGGGCTTTACAGGTCTCTTCAATTTCCTGAAGGCAAGGATTGCAAATGTTCCCCAGGATACAACTCCCTGTAGTCACCAATTTAATGCCCTGGCCAAGCCAAGTAAAAGTCACTTAGTCAATCTTCTTGCCTATGAATAAATAAGAATATATACTTTGGAATAGCTTTGACAAGTGGAGGGAAGATACCTTACATCTTTCTTTTTCTTGATATGCTTTTGTGTTGGAAATCTGACTATATCTATTCCTAAATATATCTTTCTTAGTAATCCATAGAGCAGTATATTTCCCAAAGAAATTGTTTAAAATTCCTGAGCATGACACTCAGGAGTTTTGACAATTTGAATCTTATCACCTTCTTTGACCCAATAGTCCTATGAGTGCCCTATATGCAATTAAGACCATATTACTTATTCATTTGGTATTTATATGCACTCATCACTTTCCTAAATGTATTGTCATTATTTATATTGTTCCCTCTGCATAAAATACCCCTTTTCCTTTACTGCATTTAATAACCCTATGCATCATTCAAGGTCCAACAGAAATGTATTTTCTTTCATGAAATTTTCTATGATAGTTTAATGTGAAGTTGATGTTTCTTAATCATATTTTTGCATATGTTATTCTCACTTCCATGTGTGTTCTATTTTACCTATATATTGCAGGCTAGCTGATTAGCTATAATGTTTACTAATGCTTATTAAGTATAATAATTTCTAATATTTATGTTTTCTCAAAGATTCCAATATGTAGGAAAAAAACAGAAAATTATTTACTGAGTGCATTTATTACAGGGAGACCACGTAAAGCTATATTTGGTCATCAAAGATATGTCAGTAGAAGACTGCCAAAATCATTTACTATCTGTGTGACCTTAGACAAATTATCCTAAATATCTGCTTCCTTGCTTATAAAATAGATATAATGCCACTTACATTTCTAGATAATTTATTAGAATTAATTATATATATATATACATATATATATACACATACACACACACATATATATATATATCTAATAAAATAGCAATATGCAAAATGGTCCTACCTCTGCTACACCCACAAGATACACCCACCAGCCAATCAGAGCAAATATGCAAATTAACCCAACAACCACAGAGAGAGCAGGAGGGAGGCTTGGGTTGTCTCTGGCCATGGAGGAAACCAAGTTTTCCATAAACCCTGGTCAGCCCAGGCCTCCACTTAAGGCAACAAAATTTCAATGGCTATGCCAGCAGAAGGCTTGGCTCCACTCCAGGCTACAAAGTTTCAATTGTAGAAGATAAATAAATACCAGATACCAGGGCCTCCACTTGGGTTGGCAGGGGGTGTGGCCAGCCTGAAAACTACCACAGGCCCCTCGCCCAGGCCACCCCATACTCCAAGGGAACCGCTGCACTGATCCAGGATACTCTTCAGGGAAAACCAGCTGGCCTCCACCCATGCAGCAGGCCTCTATCCTATCTAATAAAAGAGCAATATGCATATTGACCATCACTCCAACACACAAGATGACTGACCCCACATGGTCAAAAGATCCTTACCCCATGTAGACACAAAATGGCCAGCAGGGAAGGGCAGTTGGCAGGGACTAGGCCTGCAAGGGAGGGCAGTTGTGGGTGATCAGGCCATCAGGGGAAGGCAGTTGGAAGGGACCAGGCCTGCAAGGGAGGGCAGTTGGTAGTGATCAAGCCTGCAGGGGAGGGCAGTTAGGGGTGAACAGGCTGGCAGAGGAGGGAAGTTGGTGGTGACTGAAAAGGCAGTTGCGGGGGACCCAGGCCTGCAGGTAAGGGCATTTAGGGGTGACAAGGACCATAGAGGTGGGCAGTTAGGTGCAAACAGGCTGGCAGGGGAGCAGTTAGGCATCAATGAGGCTGGCAGAGGAGTGGTTAGGGGGTGATCAGGCTGGCAGGCGGAAGTAGTTAGGGGCAATTGGGAAGGCAGGCAGGTGAACATATGGGAGTCAGCAGTTCTGGATTGTGAGACGGATGTCTAACTGCTCATTTAGGCCCAATAGTACCTGGATCGGGCCTAAATGGACAGATGGACAACACTCAAGGGGTCCCAGATTGGATAGGGAGCAGGCTGGGCTGAAGGAAACACCCTCTCCCCCCAAGGCACCCTGTACGAATTTCATGCACCAGGCCTCTAATATGTGTGTGTGTGTGTGTGTGTGTGTGTGTGTGTGTGTGTATAGTCTACCATATGACTGACATATACTTATATATAATAAATATCAGGTATTTTTGAAGAATAAATAACATGAAACTATAATTATGGTTGCTATAATAAATGATTATTTAGCTATAGGCAGAAATGCTGCAAACAGGTTGAAGAGAAGTTTGTATTTTGGGCAAAGCAAACCTTCTTGAGATTTCAGAGCACTAGTCCAGGGCTTTGAATTTTATGAGGTTTAAATCTGGAGGCATTTGACATACTCTTGTAGGATTGTTGTTATTTAAAACAAAAAAATAAAAACAATGAAAATAAAGTTGAAACATTAAAATATTCTGTGATAAGCATCATTGATTTTATGGTGTCTTCGTTTAGAATAAACACCGAGAAATGTTAGTTATCGCAGGACATAGAAGGAATCAAAAGAGTAAGGAAGGTTCAAAAATGATGAGGACACATCACACAATACAGTGCCCAATATGCAACAATTTATTAGTAAGCATCAAATTAAATAGCAATTATTAGGAAAAAAGGGAAGTGATACATGGTTTCAAGTACTCATTATTCTATAAAGGCTGTTAATCACATTTTTAAAAGTACTAACTCTGATATTTAATTATAAAATGAAGAAGTACACTGACTATGATGTAAAAATTCAGAAAACAAAGAAACTTTATAACTATAGGAGGATCTTTCCTGCAGGAAGTGAGGGGAGCTAATTTTTTTTCTATCTAGATTGACAAAGTGAGTCATTAAAAGCACTAATGTAAGAATTTAAGCCAAAGCTAGAAGTGACAATTTATTCAGCCAACCCACATCTATTAGGCACCTCACAATGTGCTATTAAAGTAAAAACAATTTCAATTTAGGGACTGTATTTATTAAAAAATGCATTGCAATAAGAAAGCTTTAACCGTTAAAGCATTGTGTACCTTAGAGTGAAGGCGGAAAGGAATTGTTTTTAAATAGAGAAAAGCAACACATAATTAGAAAGAAGTGGTGTGGAGAAATGGGGAGAGCAGGTGCTGTGTGGTCAAACAGACAGAAAATGTTTTCTTTACCATCAGCAGATTCTCAGGAGGAATTGTTACAGCTGGGTAGAGGTGATGTGGTGTTCCATGTTCCAATGCTTGCTTAGCTCCCATGAGGCTACTTGACTAGGTATAATGTATTGCCTTGGGAAAGGAGAAGAGCCTGACAATAACGTGGTCAGATGTAGTTCCAGATTGGTTAAGTGTGAACAAACCATTCAGCTAATCATTTATGAGACAAAGGGGGGAATTGGAAGGGTCTATGCCTGACTTTGTCACGGGTAAACAAGGGGGTCATGTGTGAGTTTTATATAAGGCACATGAGAAGAATATTTCTTTGTAGTAAGGCATTTCCCAGAACATAAAATTTGGGGGAAGGGTGACTTCTTAACTATTGATAATATCCAGCAGCATAAGGCTCAGGTAACTGGTCAGCATCATCAGTACAAAATGCTCTGCTATGCCTAGCAGGTGTGGCTCAGTGATTGAGTACTGACCTGTGAACCAGGACATCATGGCTCAATTCCCTGTCAGAGCACATGCCTGGGTTGTGGGCTTCATCTCCAGCTGAGGGTGTGCAGGAGGCATCTGATCAACAATTCTCATTATTGATGTTTCTATCTCTCTTTCCCTCTTGCTTCTTCTCTGAAATTATTAAAAATATATTTTAAAAATGCTCTGTTATACAAACATGGTAGTAGATAGCATTCATATAAATAATTCAATTTTGTGATGAAACATACGCACAAATAATATACTATTAGTACAATAATAAAGCTTTGAAGAGAGATAAAGAATAGAGAAACCTTAGCAGGAAGATGAGGTGTGAGGAGACTAGTTTGATATATATAGAGGTTTTATGTTGTGAAATCAAAAGTGGTAAGACTATGTAGAGGATGATGGTTTTTGAAGGCTATTAAGAAGAATTTAATATATGATTACTCAGGAGATTTATCTTTATTTCAGTTTCTATTCATACAAATTAAAATAAAAATATATTTAAATATTTTCAAGAAATTAACCAAACGTAAGACATGTAAGAGGGAAATGATAAAACTTGAGCAAAGGAAGCTGAAAGAGAATCAACATAGTTTCAAGTCAAAGGGGAGACAGCCTCAACTTTGGCTTAGCCAAAGGAGCCAATGATTCTTTGAACTATAAATTGATCCAAATAAAAGTTTAACTTTAGAAAGTCTAATTAGGAAGCAGCACATTAAATGACTTGGGGAAGTAAAATTATTCTTAAAAAATCAATTAATATAGTGCTATAAATATTCATATCATGAGGACTGGAACTAGGAGTATTCTCTTTATTCTCAGGTATAACTTTTAAGCTTTTTTTTTCCCATTAAGAAGTGAATTGTATTTCTCTGCCTCTTGAATATGGCCTATAATTTGGACTTATTTTGTGACTGATACTGTTTTTCAGTCTCACAATGTCATCCTAATCCTAAGCCTCCAAAATACTCCTTTACTTTTGCTAATTCTCTTAGAACCCTATGCAGCTGGAATATGAATGAATGCAGGCCAGTTTGATGCATGAAGAAAGACATATAGGCCAATTGCCTTCACTGACAGACTGACAGCTACAGAAGCAGAGCCATTTGGTTGACCAGGACATGCTCACAGAAACAAGAGTAAACCCAGCCAAGAGGAGAACTGCCAAGTTGAGCTCAGACCAAATTGCTGACATTCAGAATCATAACCTAAATGAATGGCAATGGAATGGAAGAAATTCCTAAATGTAATGTCTTACTGATACAGGGACAATTGACACAGGAGCAATTAGGATATCTGAATAGTTACCTATCAAAGCATTGAATTTATAAATAAACTAGTGGCCCAGTGCATGAAATTCATGCACATTAAAAGGGGATTAATTAGAGAAAATAATTTAATATTGCTATTTACCCTTTCTCTATAATAGAAGAGTCAGAGATAAAAGAAAATTAGTAAAATGTATATGAAAATCTTCCTCCTGTCAGAGTCTTGGGCACACCATGGGACCCAGAGTCAAGTCCCTGCCCATCCACATGCACCTCAAAATCACATGAGACCCAGACCCAACTGGCCCAGCTCCCCATTTGGGCTACATCCAGATCTGGCCAGTCCCACCCTTGTTAAGTTCCACCAGGCAGGGGATGTAGCCTCAGGGACCTGGCATGAAGTCCCCCAGCCCAAACCAGGGTGGGGGGCATGCCTTGGTCCCCTATCAAGCCCTGCTAGGTGGGGGGCATAGCCTGAGAGCTCCTCTCAAGCCCTGATGGGTGGGAAGAATGGCCTGAGGTCCACTGTCAAGCCCTGCTGGGTGAGGGGTATGGTCTAAGGTCCCCTGGCCTGGTGTCAGGGTGGGTGGTATGATCTGAAGTTCTCTGTCAAGCCCTGCCAGGTGAGGGTGTGTGGCCTGAGGTCCCTTGTCAAACCTCATGGGGACAGGGGAGGGCGTAGCCTCAGCTTGCTGCTGATTGCTCATTAAGGCTCCTTATGGGAACTTGGCTTCAGCTGTAGGTGCAACCATCTTTGTGATGGAGTGATGGTCAATTAGCATATTCCCTTTCTATTAGATAGGATACCTTCCCAGAAAGGAAACTTCAGAACACATGATTTTACATAGTAATTCTATACATTCAGAGAAAAAATATTACCAAACTTACACACATTCTTTCAAGTAATAGGAAAATAGGGAATACTTTCCAATTTGTCTCATGGGCTAGGCATAAATTAGATGCCAAGCTTTATAAGGATATAAGAGAAAGGGCATTTAGAAATGAATTTCTTCTAGGAGAATAAATATAAAATTCTAAACAAAATATTAGCTACCTAAATGAAACAGAATTATATGTAATAAAGAATTTATTTTCAGTAGTGAAAGATTGATTTAATGTAAACAGTAGTCATAGCATGTGAGATGAATCAATGTAATTCTGCACGTTAATAGTATAAAAGAAAAACATGCATGGAATTGTCTCAGAGAATGCATTTATGAGACAAGATTTTGTTGTGATACTGCTACATTACAAATTACTCTAAAACCCTAATGACTAACAATAACAAACACTATTTTTCAAACTCAGCTTTAAGTCACTGGGGTGTTTCTGCTTCAGAGTATGAATCAAATCCAGGTTGGTTCTACATGTTTTCTTTCAGAAGCAGCCTGAAGTTACAGTAGTTATTTGGGGGAATTTCTTCACATAGCCATTAGCAGAAGAACAAGAGACTAAGCAAAAGGAGACAAAAAAGTTGTTTAAGTGTCATGTCCACTAACATTCCTTTGGAGAAACAAATGCCCAAATGAACGTGTGGGAATTTATATTCTGTATACATTTGCAACATGAAAAATGATAGAAGTACCCCCTATGAATCAATAATAACAATAGGCAAAGCAATGGAAAAAGGCAAGAGACATAAATGGGTGTTTTATAAAAAAATAATGTGCAAATATCATCCTTTCAAAAGTGCTCACTTTATGTGTCACCAGTAAAATGCAAATTAGAGCTAAAATGAGATACTATTACACAACTACTATGGTGACTGAAAAGTTTTTCGAAATACTAGTGTTGATAAGAATGTGAAAGAATTGGAATTCTCCACTTCTTCTTTTCTACAGCTAAATTGGAAAATTCTTTGGCAGTGCAGTTATTTACTCAAGTTGAACAAAGGCATTCCCTGTAATGGAGCGCTTCCATTCTTAGACATAGCCCATGATTCCCTTTATATACATTTCAAACATAGGAAAATTATTATAAAGCAACATTAGTCAAAATATTGATTACATTTCTGAAGGAAATAAATGGATGACTTCAAAGAAAAGCTTCTAAAATGCATTTTCTATTTGCAAACATTTTTTATATATTAATCTTGTGTACTTCATGAAGAGTGTCCTTGGGATTGTGATTATTTTTTTTGCATGATTGTTAAATAAACTTTTTATTTAAAAATAGCCTGAGGAAATTGCAGCAAATATTTGCATATGTTTTACTCGGTACGAAACCTAATTAACTTGTCTATCTTAAAGCCATAGACAAGATAGAAGTTGTGCCATCATTTTCCCTATTAAATATTGTTTTGGAGGTCTTAGACAGCATAATTAGCCAATGGAAAAAAATAAAAGCTTTAAGTGTTATTAATAAAAATATGGTTGTATTACTTAAAAGAGTAAAACAAATCAATTGAATAACTATAGCAACTAGTAAAATTGTTCAATAAGATATTTCAAATCAAAATCAACTTAGGAAGTCAATAGCTTTGAAGGAAACCAGAAACATCCATGTAGACAATTAAATGGACAAAGCCATCCACAATAACAATTGTAACAAGGAATGAGTAAGAACTCTGTGAAGTAACTACAGAGCATTACTAAACCTTATAAAAATAATGCGGTACCATCTCCCACCTGTCAGAATGGCAATCATCAACTAATCAACAAATGACAAGTGTTGGCGAGGATGCGGAAAAAAAGGAACCCTTGTGCACTGCTAGTGGGAATGCAGACTGGTGCAGCCACTGTGGAGAACAGTATGGAGGTTCCTCAAAAAACTAAAAATGGAACTCCCATTTGACCCAGTGATCCCACTTCTAGGAATATATCCCAAGAAACTAGAAACACCAGTCAGAAAGGATATATGTGCCCCTATGTTCATAGCAGCACAATTCACTATAGCTAAGATTTGAAAACAGCCTACGTGCCCCTCAGCAGATGAGTGGATTATAAAATAGTGGTACATCTACACAATGGAATATTATGCTGCAGTAAAAAAAGAAGGAATTCTTACCATTTGCAACAGCATGGATGGAAAAGGAGAGCATTATGCCAAGCAAAATAAGCCAGAGGGAGAAAGATAAATATCACATGATCTCACTAATTTGTGGAATATAATTAACAACATAAACTGATGAACAAAAATAGATTCAGAGACAGAGAAGCATCAATCAAACCTCAGAGGGAAGGTAGGAGAAGGCGAGGATGAGGGGAAAAGATAAACTAAAGGACTCATATGCATGCATATAAGCCTAACCAATGCACACAGACAATAGGGAGGCATGTATGAGGGAGAGTGGTGGTGGTGGTGGGGGGGCAATGGGGAGATAAGGACATATATATAATATGAAAAAAATGAATATTAAACATTAAGAAAACTAGAACAATATCTGAGACACTATGTTTGAGATTAGAAGGTACCCTATAATTGCCTATTTTCCTAGATATAACTATAATATTAATGCAAATTCAATTAAATTTCTTGTAGGAGTTTTTATGAAATAGACAAGCTGATTCTAATGTTTACTGTGGAGAAATAAATATACAAAATATACAATAAAACTATAAATGAAAGCAATAGGGGAAAATGTAGAAAATATCAAAATGTAATATACAGTTTTAATAATTAAACCATGTTATGGCACTGCAACAAACAGGTCAACACGTCAGAATATAAGGTCCACAACTTACAGTAAATTTACATTTGGCTTGTCAGAGAAGTGTCATTTCAAAATGAGTTGGGAAAGGATTGCCCCAATGAGGCTAGACCAAAAGATTGACCTTATCTAAATCATATTTATAACTCTTATTACGTATGTAAAATATATTCCAAAATTAATTTGGTTGCTTGGCAGCAATTAACTAATATATTTTCATAAATGTATAGAAATTGTTAAGAAACAACATTGGGGTAGAGAAGATCTATCTGGGGAAGCAAAATCCAAATGCCATAAAGGAAAATATTTATCTTTATCTGACTATCTATCTATCTCTCTATATCTATCTATCTATCTATCTATCTATCTGTCTATCTATCTATCTACCTACCTACCTATCTATTTCAAAAAAATAGTGGTCTGGTAAATTTAAATATCAATAACAGATTTGAAAAAATATCTTCCATATAATGACAGTAAAGTCATCAATATATTAAATTACTGTTAGGGGTTGAATTATACCCCCACCCCAAATATTTATGTTGTAGTCTTAACCTTAAGTACTTGAGATGTAACATCATTTGGGAATCGGTGTTTACAGAAATCATCAGGTTAAAATTAAGTTGTTTTATAAACCAACTCTATAAAAAGGTATCTTTATAAAAAAGGAAAATTTGGCACAGAGGCACACATAGAAGACACTGTGAAGAAACACAGGAGAAGACAGACATCTGCTAGCCAAGGAGAGAGATCAGATCATTCCTCCATAGGCCTCTTAAGGAACCAACTCTACCAACAACTTGATTTTGGATTTCTAGCATTTAGAATTGTGAGACAAAAAAGTTTATATGGTTTGAGCCAACCATTCTGTAGTTACTTTGTTATAGAAACCTGAGGAAAGTAGTATAATAACTAACTCAAAATATGAAAGGGTAAAAAGAATATATAGATAATTCATAAAGGAATAAATATAAGTAGGTATAAAGTTATGAAAATATAATCAATAATCTTAATGTTAGAAATTATATAGAAGGTATCATTTTTCACTCATGCCATTAACAAATATTAAATAAAGAAGGGAGACTATTTTCAGCTCAGGTAAATGTGTTGAAAAGAATATAAAAATATACTTCTAACAGAAGTATAGACTAGAATAGCTTATAGGAAGGCAATTTACTAGAACCTATCAAAATTAACATGTTAACTTTGGAGTAAAATATTTCCACTTTTAGGAATATAAATCACAGAAATTTTCAGGAAAATATATTTGTGCCCACATATATGGTCTTTATTAATCATATATATAGTAGGTGTGTGTGTGTGTGTGTGTGTGTGTGTGTATACATATGTACATATAAATATATGTGTGTATACATAAAAAGGGAAATAGGCACAGTGAATTAAACATTCACTATACCTCTCACAGAACATAGCAATACACAATAAGTTCTGTGAGGGGTATAGTGAGTGTTTAATTGCAATAAACTCCTAACCAACTCAATATGTTCTCACAGAATAATGGCTAAGACATTGAAAACTGAAGATTGACTGATATATCTGTTCCTTAAGATAAATAATGTTCTTGGAAGTTACTATCCTTGTGACTCGATTTCTTCAACTGTAAAATGTGGGGTTAATATTAGTGCTTATCTCATAGAGTTGTTCTGAATATTAGATAAGTAAATATATACAACACCTGTCTTGTATGTAATACATTGTCAATGCATGTTATGTAATGTTGTGATTTATTATGGTCACGGAATTAATTCTGCCACATTCAGGAGAAACAAACATGAAGTAAAGTTGTACAATTAGAATTAGATGAAAATGAGCCTTACCATTCATTATTTGACTTTGCTAGTGAGATGAAAGGAAACCTGGGGCATTAATAACTATCTGATTACTGGCTGATTACTGTTCATAGTAAAAATCTCAATACCAGGGATGCACATTAAAGTTCTTAGCAGTGGGGTATTCCAATTTCCTTCAAACAAGAAGAATGGGAAGAGTGCTAGAGACCTACATTTTAAAATGAGCAAAACAATGGTAACTTCCTTTCTCCAATTCACTCCCCAGTTTTTAACCAGGGGAATATTGCCAAAACATAAATCACACACTTGAAATACTCTTCCTTGTTTTCAAAACAATGCACAAACTCCTAACCATTACTTAAGACTCTTGCATAATTGTGCTTATGCTTTTCACATTTCATTTCAAAAGCAAATCTCCCACTGCCTAATTAGGTCTCCAAACCATATGACACTTATTATTATGCTTTATTTTTAATTCAGTAAGCTCATTTTCAATAGTATTTACACATGCTTTCTCCCTTAATTTAGTTCATTTCTACTTATCTTTCAAGGAGCACCTTATGTATTTCATATTAATAAGTTTATCCAGGAAGTTGCCCCTGGAATATCAACTCTCCTACATTTTCCAATTAATCATTTTAATCTTCTACAATCAGTTACAGTTCCATGCTGCACTGGCAATCATCTGTTTCCTAGTATACATTCCCCTGCTAAACATACACACACACATACACAAACACACACTTCAGTCATTCATTCCTTAAATAGAATTTTAGGGTAGTAACTTAATTTCTCTGAACTCACTTTTCTTTTTCAAAATGGTATTTACAATATGTGTCTTATCTTCTTGCAAAGGTCACAAGAGAAAAAATAGAAAAAAGCATACACACACACATATATTCATATACATATTACTGAGATAAACAAGTCCTTTTTAGTGATGATTATTAACAAATTTGTTCAAATTTCACTGTATTTATAGACTGATTTTCATACACATGTTGTTTTCTCAGTAGCAGTAGAGATTCTTAGATATGTTTGGAAAAGGTGCCTTTTCAATGGACTTACTTCCCTACAAACCGGGGAGGAAACAAAGCCCCTATATTCTGTTCTGGCTCTACTCCCAAGTTTGCTCCACCCTCTATGTTAGAATCTGTCTATATATTTGGGATACATTGGTACAAATCATTTTTGCTGCAAAACTTCAAGGATCTTTGAAAAAAGTGTGTTTGTGTCATGAAAATATCTATTTTCCAAGTGGAACCTGACAAAATATGTACAGTATTATTCTGGAACCTCACTGTAGCTTAGATAGTCCTCAATGCAAAATAAAATCCTTCATTTAAGACTTTGATTTTTGATGAAAGAATAAGAACAAAACATCATGGTGATTAAGATTTCAATTATTCTAGATTTTGCTTTAAATGCAAGAGTTTGTGGTTAAACATTTGGGGGCTCTCACACCCTTTCTTTCTGTTAGACAGGACTATGAAGAGCTACAAAAGCAACTGAAAGAAGTCTTTAAGGAGCGAAGCACCATCCTCCGTCAACTGACAAAGACATCAAGAGAACTTGATGGAATTAAAGTCAACCTTCAGGTGAGATGAAAACTAATTTCCCCAGCAGCAAAGGATGAGGAGTCTCTTGGTTTGTCTCAACAGATTAGCATATAAAGATTCCTTCATTATTTTTAATCCGGTTTTGAATATGTTTCTGGGCTTGACCATGAAAGTGATTTTTATTATTATATGAACTTTGAAATGAAATGTCAATTGAAACGCAGTCTGCAAATCTGTGGTTTGCAAATTTAGGAATGATAAAGTTGTATGCTTGGCAAAGCCATCAATTTCTCATTGCTTCTAAGATCAATTTGACCCCTGTGTTTTTTAATATTTTGAAATGATGAAAAGTAATTATGATCAAGAGTTCAATAAATATAGGCATGTTCCCTAGAAAAGAATTTTAAATTTTACAAAGATTAACTCTGAAGATTCTTTAGTAAACTGCTTACTAAAGTGGGTAAATGCCTTAGAAAGGAGAGTGCCATCTATAAAAAATGTATTAATACTCAGTAAATATCAATTAAAAAGACAAAATCTACATGATCTGCAATATTTTAATATTTACCTTAAACATTATATTTATTGAGCATATTATATATACTTAAAGCTTTGGCTATTTTATGGAATTTAATTTTCCTAATATATTTATAAGGCAGATATTATTAATGTGACTTTCCTGTTTCACATATGGAATCATGCTTTGAGAAGGTCATTTATCTTTGAATGTTACAAGGGAAGGCAGACATTAAATGCAAGTAATTTGGCTCCACTGCCAGTCTGTAATTTATTACACTGAACCATGTTTCAGAACCACATGGAATCATCATTGTCCTTAGCTTTCTATTACCACAAGGATGATCACAATGACGGTGATGGTGATGGTGTTAATAACCACCACAGCTTATGGAGCAAGGTCAAGTTCTTGTGTCAGGTACTCCATCTGCAATTTTTATTTAATTTTCACATGGCAACTATGCTCTGTTTATTAGTAGTTTCATGTTGTAGGTGAAAAACCAGAGTTAGAGAATGGTTTATAAGCTGAGAAAGTCAGGTGGCAGAGCTAATATTTGGACCCATGCCCAAGATCTTGTTCCAGAAGTTCTTATATCTTGAGAACAAAAAGAAAACCAAAACAAAACAATAAACACCCAGTTTCCAGTAGGGCGCACAGATAAGTATTAGGATAACAGTGGAAGAATAGTGCTGGGAGGAAATTTCAGAGTCTCAGGGAGGCACTGACTAGGATGAAAAGGTCAGTAAATTGATTTTCATAGGAATCTGATACCAGAGTTGTACCTTAGCATTAATTAGAAATACACTAGTTTTATGAGGCTACAAAGAACAGACAAGACATCTGCACCTCCTTTAGCATGTAACGCCTGGCACTTTGAGAATATTTTAGGCATATGGTGAAATGCCTAGGAGTGGTCAATGTTGACAATATTCCCAAAACACTCAATCTCTATGTATCGGTAGCCTAAGTCAAGATCTCTAATTACAATCTAGAAAATGGCTTGATAAAAATGTATCATTTCATGAGTTTACATTTTTAAAGAGTAGCAAGACATGTGTAGGCCACAGGATCGGTGACTTTTCCTCATACTATAATTCCTTGTCCTGTTTTCTTGGTATTTTAATGGAAGCTACTCTTCCCAAGTAAACACAGCTTCTTTTATTGGCTGCTTCCTAATAAAACACTGTCCTTTTAGCGAAGAAGTTTCTCATGTGAGGTTCAGCTCACCCCATCCCTAACAGAATGTTTATCTTACTATATGAAAAGTGTCTATTTTTAGCATTAGAATGAAAATGTTGTGAAGGCAGACACCACACCTCTGTACATGTTTTGCATAATTCACTATAGATATTTGTTAACTAACTACTGAGTAAACAAAGTGTTTGGCATTCTTGCTATTTTCCATTCCCTACTTTTTACAGCTTCTCTTCCTACAAACATTATTCCTCTCAATTTCAACTCTGTGTATCAAGAAAATAGATTACCCTATTACATAATTTACTGAGTATAAATAAGAATATCCACTAGCCAGATTTGTTCAGTGGAATAGAGCATCAGCCTGTGGACTGAAGAGTCTCAGATTTGATTCCAATCACATGCTCAGATTGCAGGCTCCATCCTCAGTAGGGGCTATGCAGGAGGCAAGCCAATCAATGATTCCCTGTGATCATTGATGTTTCTATTTCTTTCTCCCTCTCCTTTCTTCTCTGATAGATGTGTGTGTGTGTGTGTGTGTGTGTGTGTGTGTGTGTGTGGAAAATTCTTAGGGAAGGCTTACTGGGGCAGACTTTCTAATGAGAAGATTCAGTGAGCTTTTCTGTTTTAATTCATGGTCTGTGAATGCTGGATTTGCTAGAGTAAGTAAACACTCCTGAGTGACATTTTTTCCTTAATATCCTATCTCAGTGGTAGGCAAACTGTGGCTCCTGAGCCACATGTGGCTCTTTGGCCCCTTGAGTGTGGCTCTTTCACAAAATACCATGGTCTATTTTGAAGAAGTGGTGTTAGAAGAAGTTTAAGTTTAAAAAATTTGTCTCTCAAAAGAAATGTCAACCGTACTGTTGATATTTGGTTCTGTTGACGAATGAGTTTGCCAATCACTGCCCTATCTGTACAGACCAGTTACAATTTTGTATGGTTCCATTTCTTCTTTGTATTCTATTGCATTATTCATAAATAATAAATAGGCAAGTCCAAAATGGGTGAATGCTTTTTGGCTGCTTTGATCTTAAATTGTATTATTACTTTGCTTATTCAGGAAGCCTTTTTATACCGCCTTTCATTTCTAGAAATTACTAGAGGCCCGTTGCACAAAATCTGTGCAAGAGTAGGCCTTCCTTCCCCCCAGCAATTGGCACTGGCTTCCCTTTGGCACCCAGGACCCAGGGTTTCCTCAAAGCCCTGGCTTTGTCTGGAAGATTATCTGGAAGGACATCAGGTCTAATTAGTATAGTATGTTTTTATTATTATAGAACCAGTGTTGGCTTCACATGGCTGCAGAGGACACAGTAAAACTTCAAACAAAGACCAGAAGAAATATTGTATTTTATAGTCATTTATTCAGAGGCCTAGATATTTGGAGACTACATTCCCTCTACTGAACCCCTAAAGATTCAGACTGGTTTTATTCCCTTCAGCCACTGTGCAATACTTGCACTGCTTGGTAGCATACATTTCTGTGTGCATCCTTAGAACCACGGGGCATCATTTGCACATTCTTGCTCCAGGGCATAAGTGCAGCCATCCCTTGTGCCAATGGAGACAAAAGTAAAGTGAGCCTCGATTTATCACTTGAATAAAACTTCTGTTTTCACCTTTTCTTTTTAGTCTTTGAAAAATGAAGAGAAATCTGCCAAAACGGATGTTCAGAAGCTCCTGGAAATAGGTCAGAAACAAAGGTAATATTGTGCTTTCCTTTTAGTTTTTCAGTCCCTCTTTTCCACAGTGTTGAACTCTATTCAGAAACTTCACAAAAGTCAGCTCATTGCAAATGTGTTAATTTATCCTCTGACACTTGAATGTATGAAAGTCTTGTTCAATTGCAGGTTCTTATGCAGTAAATCTAGGGTGGGATTTGAGAGCCCACAGTTCCAACACATTCCCTGTGATGGTGATACAATGCTGCTGGTAGATGACAACTCCAGTGTTTAAGGATCTGCAGTATTCTCCAGGATTGCCTTAGATGATGGATCCTAATGAGTCTGCCATCAATAGACAGACCCAGTAACACTGACCTGGGTGGGTCAATTTTATTTATTTATTTCGGAGATGAAAGGAGGAGAAAGAGATAGATGCATCCATGATGAGAGAGAATCATCAACAGGCTGCCTCCTGTATGTCCCCCACCATAAAATCCACAAGCCTGGAAGGTACCCTGGTCAGGAATCAAACCATGACCTCCTGATGCATAGGTCTGTGTTCCCCCACTGAGCCAAAGCGACATGGTAAGGTTGATTTTTAATCAGATCCACACTCAATCCTGGTGAGAATGGTGAGGATGGTGAGGAATGGGGTGACCTTATTTGTAACACCAGAGGCCTGGGACATGAAATTCATGTGTGATGGATACAGGCCCTGGGCCTGGCCTGCGATCAAGGCCATCTTCCCTGGCTGCCCACAGCCAGCCCCACCCCTGACCGCCATCCACCTGATTTTCCATGGGATGATTGGAGACTGATCCCTGAGGGAAGGGACCATGAGGTGGGCCATTCCTGCCTGCTTGTCAGCCTCATCCCTGTTACAGGTTGCCCTCTGTGCCTTGGCCTGGCCCAACCCACATTTCCCGCCACCCACACCCAGTTCCCCATTGGACATCAGGCAATCAGAACCTGCTGGCCAGGGAAAGGGACCGGGAGGTGGTCAGTGTGTCTCATAGTGACTGGTCCAGTGGTCATTCTGCTGTTAGGATCAATTTGCATATTATCCTTTTATTATATAGGACAAGTAGAATTAATACAGTATAGTAAAAATTTGTTTATTTTTGAAGGATATTATGAGAGAGATTTCTATGCAATATAAGAGCTGTATGACTTGAAATTGCTTCTTAAAGCAAAAGGTATTTTAAAGTAGAAACAAGCTAACATTTATTATACACTTACATGACTCTGCTGGATGCTCTATATATTTTTATTTGTTTTACCCTTCCAAATACTTCTTAAAGGAGCTATTATTATGCTCATTTAACAGATAAGACATTGTTCCTCAAAGTGCTTAAATGAATTGCTGTGAGTTGTGTTAATTGAAATTTGCTCTGTTGTGTTTTTACCCAGTAGACACACCCTTTCACTTTAGTTCATGGATAACAAAGCCAAAACCTGTTAAAAAGTTTACACACACTACACTACGTAGTTTCTGCTCACCATCTTGTATCTTCCCCACTGTTCTTGCCTCTTGACACAGAAACCTTTCAGAATATATTTGGATTTAGTTGATGACATGTTAAATATATAAAAGCTATTGTCATAGCTTTTACTATTAAAATAAAAGTATTATTTATTGAACATGAAATTCTTTTTAAACCCATTATTAAAAAGAGCTTGTAAAATATTGGTCTGGGCATGTTTCCAAGAGTATATTATTTTAAATTATTTGATTGGTTTTAACTTAGCCATCTCTAAAAGCACCTATCTTTAATATTATACAGCTATTTGTAGCTCATTGAGTCAGTTTTGGAGAATTATAAACAGCACTTAAAAAAAAACTGGTTAGAATGAACCAAGAATCTTCAGATTTATGGAGATATATTTAAGCGATACTATATGAAAAGTGAGTGTGTGTAGCCACACAATAGAAACTCAGGGGAATGGGTAGTACCCTAAAGATTCTGAAAGACTGTGTGGAGAAAAAGATAACGTAAAACATTTTATTCTATCTGGTGGCCAGTTGTTGAGAATTCCTAGAACTTAGTTTTGGACTCTATGTACTAAAGGATTTTACAATATAGCATTCTTTGAAAATGAAGAGAATGCCTGGGGTAGTGGCAAATACTTTGTCTGTGAAGTTTTTATAATCCAAATAAGTAATCACTTGAGAAAATAATGCCTTCTTGTATTCTGAGTGTGTGTGTGTGTGTGTGTGTGTGTGTGTGTGTGTGTGTATGAGTGTGTATATTTATATTTGGGATGGAAAACGTATGAAACACCTGAGCAAGTCAGAAATCACTTTTCATAGGAGCATAAATTAGCAAGAGAGGGGATAGAGAGATTCAGAAGATTCAAAAGACCCACTTTAACATTGTCTGATAGCTTTTCTTGCCATGAACATGTACAGAATCCTCTAACTCCTCCAGATTTACACTTTATTTTTGTCTTTCTCCCTACATTGACTATGGATCTCAGAATGTGGGAATTTTTGAGTCTATACCTGTATTCATATTTTAAAAATATATAAGATTTTATAATTTAATTAAAATATAAATGTAGTGTTTAAAAAATAAAAAATAAAAATCCACCATTTTAAGATCCAAAAATAATATTAAAAGGCTAATTACTATAACATTTTGCTATAATGTTTTATCAGTTGGGAATATAATTGTTTGACTATATTTGTATTTAGTGCTTACAGAAGATTCAAGCATTAAGGATAGAATACAAATTCTCTCTCTCTCTCTCTCTCTCTCTCTCTCTCTCTCTCTCTCTCTCTAGCTTCCCCTGCATAGAGGTAGTATAATAATTCTCTAGAGCTTGAGCACAGGCTCCAGTTTACAGTTCCATCCCTTCTCTATGCATCAGTTTTCCATCTCTAATCTTACCTCATAATAGAGAAACATGTAAATTGACTGTACCTCCTACACCCACAGCCAATCAGAGTGAGTATGCCAATTAAACCAACAAAAATGGCGGTTAATTTGCATACATGTCTGGGTCCAGGGAAACTCCTCAGCAACCAGGTCACTCCCAGCCAGCCATGGGAGGGGCCTAGCCTGCTATTGGAGGGGTTGGGGGTGGGGTGGGAGGACGGGGCTTCCCAAGCCTAAAGCCTGGGGCTTGGGAAGGGCCCAGCCTGCATCCAAAGGCAGACTATTTGGAAGTCAGCACTGGGTTAACCAGCTGCAGCCTGGTGACCCATCACTGACTGCTCAGGTGACTAAGACCCAGAAAGTGAGTCAGGGAATGATCTGCAGCCTCAGTGGAAGCTGTTGATTAGTGTACTTACCTCTCTCTTTCTCTCCCTCTTTCTTTCTGATCTTCACCAGCAGCCAGGCTTTTCTTTCTCTCCTGGCCTCCCCAGGGGGTTGCTCTTAAGCCCTGCCTCTTTGATCAGGTCGAGAGATAGGCCTGGAGATGCTGACTGGCATAGGAATCAACCAATCAGAAACAAAGGTGGGTGCTATGGGGATCCAAAGGCTGCCTAGGAGACAGAGCTTCTGACATTGATTGGCATAGGAACTGACCATCAGAACCAAAGGTGGGTGCTGTGGGGAACAAATGGCTGCCTAGGAGGTGGAGCTTTTGACACTGGCATAGGAACCAACCAATCAAAACCAAATTGGCCAGCAGAGGAGAGCATTTGAGGGTGATCAGGCTGGAAGGCCGAAGCAGTTAGGGGCAATCAGGCAGGCAGATGAGCAGTTAGGAGCCAGTGGTCCAAGATTGTGAGAGGGATGTCTGACTGCCAGTTAGGCCTGATCCCTAGAATCAGGTCTAAAATGGCAGTTGGATATCCCACAAAGGGTACCCAATTGCAGAATGAATTTCATCCAGGCCTCTAGTATATCATAATTTAATGCAAAGCCTCTAAGGCTTATGAATCCCTAGTATATTGTGAACCTACACTACATGTAGATATTTACAATTATATTATACTAGAGGCCCAGTGCACAAAATTTGTGCATGGGGGGAGTGGGTCCTTCAGCCCAGCCTGTTCTCTCTCACATCTGGGACCCCTTGAGGGATGTCCAGCTGTGCATTTAGGCCCAATTCTACCTGGATTGGGCCTAAATGGGCAGTTAGACATGTCTCTCACAATCCAGGACTGCTAGCTCCCAAATGCTCACCTGCCTGCCTTCTCCTTGCCCCTAACCACTTCTGCCTGTCAGTCTGATTACTCCCTAATGACTCCCCTGCCAACCTAATTGATCCCTAACTGCTCCCCTGCCAGCCTGTTTGCCCCTAACTGTCCTTTTCTGCAGACCTGATCCCCCCCAACTGCCCTTTTCTTCAGGCCTGGTCACCCCCAACTTCTCTGCTTGCCTGGTCACCCCTAACTGCCCTCCCCTGTGGCTTGATCACCCCCAACTGCTTGCCCTTGCTGATCTGGTCCCTCCCTACTACCCTTCCCTACTGGTCTAATCGCCCACAACTGCCCTCCCTTGCAGGCCTGATCTCTTCCAACTGCTCTCCCCTGCTGGCCATCTTGTGGGAGCCATCTTGTGTCCATATAGGGGCAGGATCTTTTGACCACTTGGGGCAGTTATCTTGTGTGTTGGAGTGATGGTCAATCTGCATATTACTCTTTTATTAGATAGGATAGAGGCCTGGTCCTCAGGTGGGGGCCAGCTGATTTGCCCTGAAGGGTGTCCTGAATAAGGGTGGGAGTTCCCTCAGGGCACGAAATGGCCTGGAAAAGGGGCGTGTGGTGATTTGTAGGTCGGCCAAGCCCACCGGTGACCCAGTTGGAGGCCTTAGAGTCTGGGATTTATTTATCTTCTACAAGTGAAACTTTGTAGCCTGGAGTGGAACCAAGCTTTCTGCTCACATATCCATTGAAACTTTGTTGCCTTAAGTGCCAGCCAGGGTATGTGGAAAGCTTGGCTTCCTCCATCACCAGGGGCAACCCAAGCCTTGCTCAGTCGTGGCAGCCATTTAAACTTCATTGCCTTATGAAGAGGCCTGCTGGCTAGGATGTGCAGAAAGCTTGGCTTCCTCCATTGCCATGGGCAACCCAAGCCTCCCTCCTGCTCTCTTTGTAGCCATAGCCATCTTGGTTTGGTTAATTTGCATATTCACTATGATTGGCTGGTGGGCGTGATGGTGGGTGTGGCTTGTGGGTATAGCAGAGGTATGGTCGATTTGCATATTACTCTTTCATTAGATAGGATTGTCACAAATGCTCTTTGTGAAAAATATCACAACTGAAACTGGTTTGGCTCAGTGGATAGAGAGTCTGCCTGTGGACTGAAATGTCCCAGGTTTGATTCCGGTCAGGAACATGTATCCTGGTTGTGAGCACATCCCCAGTGGGGGTTGTGCAGGAGGCGGCTGCTCAATATCTCTCTCTCATCGATGTTTCTAACTCTCTATCCCTCTACCTTCCTCTCTGTAAAAAATCAATAAAATATATTTTTTTTAAAAAAGAAAAATATCACAAATAATAATGGAAGACCAAAATTTAAATGTCTCTATATGAAACAATTCTCATAAAATGCAACCTCTTTGGGGAGGTAATGGAAGCTTAGACTTAAAATCCACTCTAAGCTAAAACCATGTTATGAGCTTCATAAAAGCAGGCATAAATCATCTGAGAACCAGTCACTATAATTATTTTATAATTTGTTTGAATTTTATTTTGCTTTGACAAAGTCCAAATTGATTCCAACAATCATACAGACTGTCAATGATATTTCTGAAATTGGCATTGGGACTAAAGAGTTTATAGAGTAAGAAATCTGGGCCCTGGCCAAGTAGCTTAGTTGGATAGAGTGTCATCACAATACCCCCAGGTTTCAGGATGAATTCTTGGTCAGGGCACATTCAAGAAGCAACCAGTCAATGCATAAATAAGTGAAACAACAAATCTCTATTTCTCTCTCCCTTCCTCTCTCTTTAAAATCAATAAATTTAAAAAAGAAAGAAATCCCATCAAATGAAAGAATAGGTCATGGTTGGACAGGATGTCTTGGTAAAAGAATGAAGTTAGGGATTGGTGCCGGTGGCTGTGACAATAATCTTAAATTTATTAAGTGATTATTCTCCACATATTATGCTAAGCATTTTGCTTGCCTTATGTCATAAATCTCACTACAAAACTATGAAATGTTTGTTTTTTTATTATGCCCATTTTATAGATTAAAAAATGACTCTGAGAGGGTACCCTCCTATCGCCTCATGTCTATATTGTGATGACACCTCAGGGTTCTGAATGTAGTCTTTTGGCACTTAAACCTGAACTTGAAAAAGGTAATATGATTTATCATCAATGATTACATTTTAAACCTTTGAGAAGAATTCATACTTATGGAAACATTTATATTTTTAACCAGTGGATAGGGCCTATATGTATTTGTGAGTTTAATAAATTATGTATATACTAGAAGCCCGATGCACAAAATTCATGCATGGAAGGTGGGGGATTGTCCCTAAGCCTGCCTGTACCCTCTCCAATACGGGATCTCTCAAGGGATGTCCAATTGCCCGTTTAGGCCCAATCCAGGGATGTTCGGGCCTAAATGGGCAGTCAGATATTCTTCTCAAATCCAGAATTGCTGGCTCCCAACTGCTTGCCTGCCTGTCTTCCTGATTGCCCCTAACTTCTTCTGCCTGCCAACCTGATCACTCCCTAACCACTCCCCTGCTAGCCTGATTGATGCCTAATTGCTCCCCTGCCAGCCTGTTTGCCCCTAACTGCCCTCCCCTGTAAGCTTGGTGACACTAAATGCCCTCCCCTGCAGGCCTGGTTCCCCCCAACTGCTCTCCCCTACAGGCCTGGGTTTCCCGCAACTGTCCTTTCCTGCAGGCCCGGTCACCCCCAACTTCCTTCCTCTGCTTGCCAGGTCATCTCTAACTGTCCTCCCCTGCAGGCTTGATTGCCCCCAACTACTGCCCTCCTTTGCAGGCCTGGTCCCTCCCAACTGCCCTGCCTTGTAGACTTGATCACCCACAACTGCCCACCCTTGCTAGCCATCTTGTGGTGGCCATCTTGTGTCCATATAGGGCAGGATCTTTGACAACATGGGGGTATCCATCTTGTGTGTTGGAGTGATGGCCAATCTGCATATTACTCTTTTATTAGATAGGATAGAGGCCTGCTGCATGGATGGGGGCCAGCTGGTTTTCCCTGAAGTGTGTCCTAGATCAGGATATCAGTTCCCTTGGGGCATGGGGTGGCCTGGGCAAGGTGCCTGTGGTGGTTTGCAGGCTGGCCACACCCGCTGGCGACCCAAGTGGAGGCCCTGGTATCTGGAATTTATTTATCTTCTACAATTGAAATTTTGTAGCCTGGAGCGGAGCCAAGCCCCCTTGCTTGCTCTGTGGCAGCAGCCATTTCTATTGGGATTTATTTATCTTCTATAATTGAAACTTTGTAGCCTTAAGCAGAGGCCAAGCCAGGCCAGAGCTGTGGAAAGGCTGGCTTCTTCCATCATGAGGGAGAACCCTAGCCTCCTGCTCCCTCCAGTTCCCTGTCTGTAGCCATTTTAATTGGAATTTATTTGTCTTCTATAATTGAAACTCTGTAGCATTAAATGAAGGCCTGGGCCCACCAGGGTGTGGGGGAAGCTTGGGTTCCTCCATCTCTGGGGAAACCTAAGCCTCCTTCCTGCTCGCTCCCTGGCCACAGCCATCTTGGTTGGGGTTAATTTACATACTCACTCCTGATTGACTCGTGGGCATGGCTGGTGGGTATAGCAGAGGCATGGTCAATTTGCATATTACTCTTTTATTACATTACACACACACACACACACACACTTGTCTGAATATATATATATATATATATATATATATATATATATGTATATTTCTATCATTATCCCCAATAAGTGAGGCAGCCCTCAATTTATAAATGTCTCCTTTCTCTGTTTTTGTAAAGACTCTCAGGTTTTATAAAGGATGTCTAAAGCACAGTGCTTTAGAATTAATATATTAGGAGCATCAGAAGGGAACAGTAACTTTTATCTTGTTAGCAGTCTATGGTAACTTCTTCCTAATTAGCATGTTCACACCTTGACATGCTATCACTAAAATTAGCTTTGCAACACTAATTATTATACTGATTTAATTTAACACATTATGCCGCTTCAGATGATTCACACAGTAGGATGCTCATAAGACACAATAGCCAGGCAATTTCCTTGAAATACAGGTTGCTTTTAATACTTGCCTGGGGAGAATACCTTTTATTCCCAGAATTCTGAGATACACCCTGTGTGCCTGTTTCTCTATTCAATTATGGTCATTTTTTCCTAAATAGAAGTAGACAGCAAATATCCAGGAAATAACAGAATTATATTAAGCCTCTCTTTTGCTCTGTTTCCTACTTCACTAGAGAACAAATGAAGTCTCTCCAGGAGGCCCTGCAAAATCAACTTAAAGAGACATCCGAGAAAGCAGAAAAACAACAGGCTACTGTAAGTGTGCTTCTCTTTTGTGTCCTTTTATGTGGGATTACTTTTTAAAAAAAAACTCACTATAGAACAAATATTCATGTAAAAATAAAAATGAATATACAATAAAGAAAGTTCAGTCACTAATATCATAAAAATTTAAAAATATATTTTTGTTGTATGTCATCCTTAGGGATTTCTAGATTTAAACCCTCATTTAGGGATGAAAAACTGAAGGAGGGCAAGAGTGGGGCAGGAGTGCTGGGATCAGGCCCCACATCAGCGCAACCGTCCTTGAATTGTGGGGTGTATCTGACTTTTAACTAAATTAAGCTGTATAGATCCCCAAGCCACACACCACATCAAGTAAGGGCACATCATGTGCCTCTTTAGTCAATACCACAGGTGATTCTGATACAAAGTTTAAGAAGCAAAATTCTCTTGCCCTACCAGTTTTGACTCAGTGGAGAGAGCATTGGCTTGTGGACCTAAAGGTCCTGGTTCGATTCCAGCCAAGGACAGGTACCTTGGTTGCAGGCTCCTCTCTGCTCAGGGCAAGTGTAGGAGGCAACCAGTGGATATGTTTCTCTCACATTGATATTTCTGTCTTTCCTTCTTTCTTCCACTCTCTCTAAAAATCAATGGAGAAATATCCTCGAGTGAAGATAAAAAAAAAATCAAAATTCTGTCCAGATAGTATCTTCTTTCAAATAATGTTCTCTTGACCCCCCACATTTTAGTTCTTATAACTAATATCCAAGCATAGGGATGATAGAAAGGATGATGCTCTTGAAATCAGTGCTGAAAACAGATTTCTACCTTATTCCCCAGATACCTTATGACCCTTTTATGAAAATTAAGCCCTGTATCCCGTGTCCTGAACCTGAACTTGTTTTAAAATATAGTATATTGAAAGAAAATCAAAGTTATTGTAAGATCAATAGGGAATACTACCATTAAAAAATAAAGTTTATTTCTCACAGTTCTCAAGGGAGGTGGCATGCCACATGACAAGGACCACAGGGAAACACTGTATGGTCATAAGGCGAAGAGAGGCAGGGGAACTGTGAGCACAAGCTTTTACTGTAGCTTCGGTGGAAAGGAATGGGTGAGGCAGAGTAAATAGTTAAAGGAATGAGTGGTTGAATTTATTTCATTGGGCCCTTTGACGTAGAAACCACACCTGGTTGTCTGATTACCTGGCCCGAGGCTGATTAAGGCAAGTGCATAGTGGAGTGGAGTGTGCAAATTTGATACAAGGAATGGTTAGGGTTGTGAACTCTGTATTGGTTAGTCTGTATTTGAAAAGCATATACCATCAGAAGGCAGACAGGTTTGGAGGGAGTTGGGGAAGGAGCAGCAACAGGGGAGCAAGATGTTCAAGTAGGATGACTCAGACATATTATTGTGCCGTCCATATCAAGGCTTGTCTGCATATATGTGTAGGGTAGATGCTAAAGCATCATGTTTACAGAAGCCACAAATATGATTAATATAGTCTCCATCCAAGTGGATTACCTGGGATCTCAGCCCCTTTAAGAACTTTCAACCTACCTTTCGTTTGCAAGGCTTCCTTAAATAGCCTGAATTAGGGTGTGGAGTTTTGCTTCTGAAACTCAGCCCTGCCTGTCATCAGGGACACTGGCTTCCTGAAGACTATCTATCTAATAGTGACTATTGACTTTCCTAGATGCAGGATTGTTTCTTACTAATGGATTCGCTGTTATCTGTTCTGCCCACTTATAGGACAAGCATAAGTTGATTCCTCTGTGCTATGCAATGTATCCTAATGTTTGCCTCTCTAGACATCAGATGTTATATAAAGAGCAGACAAAATTTCAGTAGCAGCATATTGATCTCTCCCTTTAACACCTCACCCAACCTATTAGGTGGTCCTCATTTCAATCCCATTTCTGTCTTGACCTATCACATTGAATCGGGGCTTCTTCATTGCCTTGTTGCAAATGATGGCAGAGCAGAATAGAAGTGCTCACACATATAAATAAATATAAATATAAATATAAATATAAATATAAATATAAATATAAATATAAATATAAATATAAACAGAAATATAAACATAAACATAAACATAAATATAAATATTCATGCACTCAAGAGGTGGGGGGGTCTCCTCAGCGTGGCCTGCACCCTCTTGCAGTGTGGGAGCCCTTAGCGGATGTCTGACTCCCCTGTCAGACATCCTTAGCACTGGGGTGGAGGCAGGAGAGTCTCTCACCACCACCCACTGCACTCGCTAACCATGAGCCCAGCTTCTGGCTGAGCAGTGCTCCCCCATGGGAGCACATTGACCACCAGGGGGCAGCTCCTGCATTAAGCATCTGCCCCCTGGTGGTCAGTGTGCATCATAGCAACCAGTTCACTCCTCCATTCAGTTGATTTGCATATTAGTCTTTTATTATATAAGCTAAGATATATATATATGTATAATATACATATATATTATATATACATTGATGTGTGTGCAGGTATTTGTGTCTGTGTGTATATGGACAGACAAAGACAAGGGAGGGGATGGTGAGAATCAGAATATATTTCAGGACAGGAGTCTCCTTTTTCATTGTATCTTTTATATAATCTATAAATATATATAAAGCCAGCTACCCTAACACTGTAATGACCAGAATGACCACTCACCATGATGTCCACTGTGGCCAGCGAACCAGTCTGATCAGGGGTAGGGCTGGCCGGCCAACCTCCCACAGCCCTTCTCCCAGGCCAGCCAGTCCTGGATCGGACTCTCCCACCCTGATCAAGGGCAAGGCCAGATAGCCTAATGTCCTCCATTCTCCCTGATCAGCCTCCCCCACCATGATAGGCCCACAGACCCTCCCCCTGGCCGGCCCCACCCCTGATTGCACCCCCCTACCCAAATAGGGAATGGGGCTGGCCATCCAACTTCCTGTAGCCCCTCTCCCTCCCTGGCCTCACCCCAGATCAGCCCCCCAACCCTGATCAGGAGCAGGGCTGGCTGGCCAATCACCCATGGCTCCTCCTCCAGGCCACTGGTCCCCAATCGGCACCCCCTTCCTCATTTGGAGGTAGGGCCCACCAGCTAATTTCCCACAGCCCCTCCCCCCAGCTGACCAGGCCCTGATCAACCCTAATTGGGGCCGGGACAGCCAGATCCCACCTGTGCACGAATTTGTACACTGGGCCTTTCATTAAAATATAAAAAAGAAAATTTAGCACATGATGTGTAAACCTTCAATTAGAAATAAAAATATTGAAATGACTAGATGATGTGAAGTGATCCCAAAAGGTATATATCATTCCTCTCTTAAAGTTAACAAAAGCATACCCCATGCCACCATCTGATGACAAAGTCAGAAATGTAGGCATTACTATAGTCATAGTTCACAGTAGAGACAAAATTTCCAAAGGAAGTTTTACTGGAGCTGGCCCAATGTGTAAATGAGAAGTTACTATCTTGGTCTTTGATCTTTACCAGAATATATAAAAGGAGATAAGAAAATGAAGAACAGAAGAGAGTGAATTTCAAACAGCTTTAGTGTCAGGACACTTGTTACTTGTTTCTCCTGTGGGAGCCTCTTTATGTGGTAGTAGTACCCTTATGAGAATAATGCACTGTGATGTTCTGGGGCAGAGGCTGATAGAAACTTTACATAATCTATGATAAGAACACTCCAGACTTTTATCTATACTCCAGGGAAGTCAATATCAGAACTAGGAAATAGACTGGTCTCTCTTTCTTACACAGATAAATGCCCACTCTTTTACCTAATATTGGACAACCTAGTGAATTTTTGAAGCACTCCACTGAACAAAGAACTCATCTCTTGGGTTCCCTTCTTGAATCCTATAAACTTAGCGCCCTTGCAGGTGGGACCTCCCTATATGTTGTTACAGTAACATATGCACACCTGTTATTACCATATAATTTATGTTATAATTGCTTCTTTATCTATTCCACTAGGAGAAGGAACCATAAATGGATACAATTTTATAAATCTGCTGTTAAAAGAAAAAAAATTAATCTATCTTCATAACACACACACAAAAACTGGTATTAAATAAAAAAGAATGCAATAATCTTTGATGATGCTCTTTAAATATTTTACATGTTGATAACTTACAATAATGTATTCAGAAAACAAGCACCAAACAGAATATCAAACAGATTCATTTTAGTTACTCCTCTAGAAAACTTGAATATATTTTATATTCAGTTGTCTGCAAAATTATTTCATGAATAGAAGCTAAAAATATTCCTCAAATTTCTCTTCTCTACATGCCTTCCACACCTACTGAACAGTGTACATAGAAAGGTATTTAATCACATTCAATACATATGCAAATACACACATACAAGTAAATTCATGTTTCTATCATGAGAAAAAAAAGTTTAAGTCAGCAACAAGTATTCTTATGTGTGATATGCTCTTATAATTTTTACGCAAATATATTATAAGAAAGCAACTTTCACTGATACATGTGAAATTTTACATGTAAATTCTTGGATAAATAAATATCAAAAGCCAATAATTCTTCAAGAAGAAATTCATTACTTGAATAGCCAAATATAGATGGAATTTTACAGTGCTGAAGAAAGACATCCTTTTCCCAAAATTTCACAGCCAGAAAGTTTTTTTT